>BLKR01014928.1:0-154283 GCA_011170035.1 Teleogryllus occipitalis | reverse complement strand
TCGGACAAATTTGAAAAAGTGGTAAAATAGCGCGCTGGCGAGATGCCTCCAGAACCCAACGCCATACCATACACTCGTACGGATATTGTATAAATATACTTCTATAATCAAATGTAGAAAACAGAAGATTTTCAGTAACGTCAAAATTCTCTTTCGCGGAACTGCCCGACGATCGCATGGCTAGAGTTCAGATTCTAATGTAATTACATTTGTTTTGTCTTTCTATGCACTGATCTGAAATTTGTGATCTCGGCGAATTGTTGCCATCTTAACAAAATATCTAAATTTTCCGTTACATCTTTTGTACCCCTTCACCCCGAGTTACCGCCCAATCAGCTTATTAACAACTTTTTCCAAAATATTCGAGAAAATCATATTGAGAAGACTGAAAAAACACCTACATTCAACCAATGCTATTCCCAAGGTAGTTTGGATTTACAGAAAGAATCTCAACGCAACACCAACTATTAAGAATTTCAGAGCTCGTTTATTCCGCTTTAAAAAAAATCACACCATAGCTATATTTGTTGATATTACACAATCTTTCGACCGAGCTTGGCACCAAGCTCGTTTATATAAACTCATTCAAATAGGCACTCCACAATACTTAAAATCAATAATAATAAATTTCTTAAGCAATAGAACTTATTCAGTCAATGTTAAGAATCATTTATCCAACCCAAGAACAATAAACGCTGGACTTCCCCAAGGCTCTCCGTTATCACCCATCCTATTCAACCTCTATGTCGCGGACCTACCTACACTTAATAAAATCGCGATCGCTCAATTTGCCGATGACACAGCCCTATTTGCCTCTGGCACAACCCTCACTGAGTTAAGAACCCACTTAAAACTTTATTTAAACATGATAAACAGCTGGGCTGCTAAACTTGAAATCCAACTAAATCCTAACAAAACCGCTGCTGAAATATTTACTTGAAGATCCCACTCTCCCCCACTTCCTCTCACTCTAAATAACAAATCAATAGAATGGTACCACTCAATTAACCTGTAAAATATTTAGGCTTATATCTTGATACCAAGTTAACTTGGGGAAAACATATAAATGCTAAAGTGACCCAAGCTAAAATAAAACGGGCACAACTACGACCTAATTTACAGAAACAGTCCAATACATTATAAATCAGCCATATCAATTTACAAGACAATTTTAAGACCATTAATTTTGTACGCCAGCCCAATTTGGATCAATTCTGTCAAAACTAACATCCATAAACTACAAGTCCTGCAAAATAAATTCTTAAGAATAGTTTCTCATGCCCCTTGGTATATAACTAACAACCAACTTCACAACGAATTGAATTTGGAACCAACTGAACAACAACAACAACAATACTACTTTAAACTCGCCAAAAACCTCAATTACCAAACATGAATCGAAAACAAATATCCGTATTACATATTCATAAAAACATTTGCTGATTTAGATCCAGACTGAGGACCCGAAAAGGGATTTCCTCCCCCTTGTAATAGCATGTAAGATTATATTTAATGTTAGCTAGCATAAAAGTCTGTAAATACATAGGTATAGTTATATTTACTTAGCTATGTGAATTATTCAAAAATTAATAAATAAAAAAACATATTTTGTACTGTATTACATATTTTACACATTTTGATAATTTTATAATTTTTTACAAATCTACCAATACTCTTGAAATTATTTCCGAAAATATATTTGATTAATTTAGAAAAAAGTTTTAATTTAATTTTTTGTTATCATCTTTTTAGCAATAAACATATTTTATGTTATACTAATTCACAATTGCCGCACGTGAAGATTTCGAAGAGAGTGCTTCAACGATTCTCTGCTCGTTTTTGAGTTTTCTACGTGCGTACCATTGTTGTCATTGCTGACAGAGATTACAAAAACAGTAGGCAGAGAAAGTATTTATTTTTAAATTCGGTTTAATGAATATTTTATTAATGGAATTTCAAATTGTTAACATTTATTTTACTTTCTCTCTCTCTTCAATCTTCGTAAGAAGATAAATTTATGTAACCGTACATCATAAACTCTTATTACCGGACCCTGGTAACGAAAAAGTGGATAAATCCTGTTGCTATATAGTAAATTACTCCGTCTATCGCGTGGTGTGGCGAGAATCCATGTTTTGTGGGTCCTTGCTACCGAACAATCGATTGATGGCAAAACGTCTGTCCGTTTGTGGTCAACGCTAACGCCTACCGTTCAGTCAATTTTCTCCAAAATTGATATTCCCCAATCTTCCTGAACGAACTCGAGCCTTTGGGTGTTTCAAACGGTAATTTTGAAATTTGCGGGTACTTTACATGAAGCCTAAAAAACCATTTCCAAAAGCTCAAAATGGCACCAAATTATTTGATCAATTTTCTCCTGGGGTAACGTAGAGAACGCAGGAGAATGGTGCAAGTATCCTGTCTGTTGACATCCCTTAATTTTAGAAAATTGCTCACGTGCAATTTTTTGGGGCGTCTTCCTATAACTATAATATTGAAGACAGACTTTTCCCTTACTAAAATCAGTTCTGGCAGATTTTTGAATTAAGATCATGTAGTACAATTTTTCGATAATACGAGTAGTTTTCGTGTAATTTGGCGCGAAATATAGGCAATCAAAACAATTTTAACATTTTTCCCCCAAAAAGTACAGTTTATTGAAAAACGCATTTTAGCATAATTTGGTCATGAAATTGATGAAATTTATAAAAAAAAAACATTTTCTTAAAAACAGATCCATTTTTTTTCACGGAGAGAAGGGACACTTAAAAGAATTCCCATTTTCGTTGAACTCTAAAAATTTTCGAAAATTGCAAATTTAGAAATAGTGGGAAGTATGTTGTATCATCGCTAGCTTTTATTTAAAACTGTATTGTAAGGGTACTTATACAGTGTAAGTGTACTAAATCTTTTCTAATTAAATTTGATCTTTCATATTGTACGAGTATCTGATTTTACATATTCGTTTTTCAGAGTTTTCCTTATATATTTACGTTCATATTTTGCAATTTCATTCTATATATTTTTCCGGACTCTTCTCGTGACATACGTATAATATGCTACGCTCAAGCTGGGAACTGTGATTTTAGTAGTAGGATTTGGAGCTCGCGCATTGTTTATAGACAGTTTGGACAATATTTAAGTAATTATATTTGAAATAGTATTTAAAAAACCGTATGCTTGAGTTTTTGGGCATGTATTTTCGAGATATATTTAAATACATAAAGTATATCTATTTAAAAAAAGAAATATTTAAAATACTGTAAATACAAATGAAAAAGAAGATAACACGGATAGTTTGCTTTTATTTGATTCTGCTAGTGAATATCGCGTATTGAAACAAAAAAAAATCTTTCTTTAAGCTGTTGAAGTTGAATTCTCTTAATTTGTAAATAATACATCCAAATCATTAAACAAACCGTATAATTATCCGACAATAAAAAACCTTTATTCGTTATAATACAAGTTTCTGTTCATCCGCGTCAGTTGAATGACTGTTTTCCTTTGCGGGTTTTATACAGTCGCCAACCAGGAGTTTATTGTCTGATGTTTTGTTTGAGAA
Source organism: Teleogryllus occipitalis (assembly GCA_011170035.1). Taxonomy (NCBI): domain Eukaryota; kingdom Metazoa; phylum Arthropoda; class Insecta; order Orthoptera; family Gryllidae; genus Teleogryllus; species Teleogryllus occipitalis. The sequence goes on along the minus strand of BLKR01014928.1, from coordinate 150,721 downwards.
AGTAGTCGTTTTAAGGAAATTCCATTTATTTGTGCCAGACCTATTTTTGATATCATTTTATATTTGAATACATTTATATGTTATAATTATTGTTCAGAAATTTGTATGACTGTCAATATGCAATAGGATTGTACTTTAGCCTAGCCCATGGTGGAAATAATATTTCCACCATGGAAATAACCATAGCGCGGTGGGTAGCGGTGAAAGAACGACCGCCCGAAGCATAGAGGTACTCACGGAGCAACAACCTGCTCCATGGTTTCATATTGAGAAGACTGAATCAGGCTCGCAAAGATAATTCACCGTGAAATATAAAGATGGAGTCACACAATTATTATAAATCTTGGAAACTCGGACATCGAAGTGAAGATTCGATGGATTATATAGTACGAGTAAATTATATTGTGCAAGTACAAGATAAATAGTTTTATACTACTATTACAGATGATAAGAGACCATTCGCCTCTGTTACAGCATCCCTATTTCGATATGTGGGGAAAAATATATTGAGATGCAAAGGGGGACAAAAGCACAGGGTTGGACAGTATTTAAATACTTGTACTTGAAATACTTATTTTAAACACATTTTGCATTTGAAAAGTTATATTTTTGAGTTTTTTGAAAATATATTTTAGAGATGTATTTAAATACATCGAAAAGCTGTATTTAGAAAAGAAAATACTTAAAATACTTTAAATACAGATGAAGATAACGATGTTAGTTACCTTTTTGATTTTGCTAGTTTATAGACCTCATTGAAACAAAAATAAAAGCCCCTTTCAGCTGTTGAATTTTATTTCTCTTCATTTTTAAATGATAAACCTAAATCATTAAAAGGACTGAAAACGACAGTAAAAATAATAACATTAAATAGTAACAGTAAAAATAATAAAGACATACGACAGTAAAAATGCGTTTATTTGCTTACAACACTACTTTATGTTCATCCGCGCCAGTTGACTGTTTGCCTTTGTGGGTTTTATACATTCGCTAACTAAGGGTTTATTGTCTGATGATTTGTTTGAAAAACTAGTCATTTTCAAAGGACATTCCATTTATTTGTGTTAGATATATTTTTGATGTCATTTTATATTTGAAAGTGTTTTTGTGAAAGTATAAGTGAAAGTTACATTCAAAGTTTTTGGTTATTGTTCGGAAATTTATGACTGTCATTTAGTAATTTAATATAATTAATCATTACAATATATTTTGCAATAAAAAAGTTGTAATGCGAAAAGATTGTATTTACTGTATTTTGAGTATTGGAAGTATTTTAAATACGTATGTATTTAGCAATTCAAAAACTAATGTATTTTGAGTACGTGTTTAAATACTTATTTACAAAGTATTTTGGCGAAGTATTTATACTAAATTTAAAGTATTTTTTCCAACGCTGCGAAAGCATAAACTGACTGCCCGGCTTGCCTTTGCTGAAAGTTCGGCCTCCCACGCCGCCGCAAGCCGCCAGGTCCAGAGGGGGCCCACAACGGGCGGGTGACGCAATAGCATGGAAGGGGAAGCGGGGTGAGATGTTTTCCCAAATTTCACTTTACAACGCTCCTATTCATTTCATTTGCATGATTGACATGGCGTTGGTTTCAGGAAGCACGTTGTCATCGCGCTATAAGCCTAGCCTTTTTAAATTTCATCTCGGAACTATTAGAAAAATTAAAAATATTATTTTATAAATAATTTTTTAAAAAATGGCTTCGTGGCGTAGGTTCTATTTAAAAAACATGCAATGCCGTTTATAGATCGAAAATCTGATCAATTGTTCAGACGTTATCGGTTTGGTAAATTTAGATTATTTTGGTGCTGCCACGTGGTGGCGACAAATTGAACTAGTGTCGGCACATTTAGAAAGGTGCAGGTCACTTTTTCGTTGAAAACTCTTATTTATCGAAAATTGCAAAATTTCCAAATTTTTCCGGTTTCGGCGTCTTCCTTCAACTAAAATATTAAAGATCGAGATTTTTCCCTTATTAAAACTGTTCCTTAAAGACATTTTGAAATAAGGCAATGCTCAATTTTTCGAAAATTTGATAACTTTTTGCGTGATTTTGCGTGAAATCTATGTATTTTTAATTTTATTAACGAATTAGAAACTTAATAATTTTTAATTTTGTTTAAACAATTTTTCTCAGAAAATGGCATCAAATTTTTTGATTAAATTTTGACCTTGGAGAGTGTATAGGATGCTTAAGAAAATGGTGTAGGTCTCATGTTTGTTAAAAATTCTGATTTTTTGAAAATTGCAAAAAAATTGGATAAAGTCTTTTTCGACGTCTTTCTACAACTACATTTAGGAATATATTTTATTCATAATGAAGTGTGTTCATCAAAAACATGTAATGTAAATTTAAGTAATGTTATGCTAATTTTTCGAAAATATGAGTATTTTTTGTCATTTTGTGTCAAACATAGACAATTTTTTATTTTCTTTAAACCATTTTTTCTTAAACATTACATTTCTTACATTACAGCATTACATTTCTTTGATTAACTTTTGAGCTTGGGTAGCATAAAGGATGCTTAAAAGAATGATGCAGGTCTCATGTTCATTGAAATCTCTAATGTTTTGAAAATTGCAAAAATGAAATTTTTTTCAGCATCTTCCTACTACTACAAATGTGAAGAAATTTTTTTCGTAATGAAATGTGTTCATCAAAAACAGATCTCCAAATAAAGCCATGTTGAGTTTTTCGAAAATGTAAAAGTATTTTTTGTATATTTGATGTCAGACATTTTCGTCTGCTTCGAATTTTCGATGAACATAATTTGAGGGGTTATTGGAGGCAGTTGGATGGAACATAAGGCAGAATTTGTATATTATCGCATTTTTCTTTGTTTGATTTTTACATTTGAGCTTTTGTTATATGTTTACAAATTAATCGTTTAGAAATGATTTAAAATCTATCTGATAATCCATAATTTTTGTTGGTGTTGTGAGGAATGTATTTGTTTCATCATTGTATTGAGTATTTTCTTTCAATCAATCTGCAAACATAACTTCAAATTAGCCTAGTTAGATTTTTCTCTCTCGAAAAAATTAGATTTAAATGCAACATGAAAGAAAAATTCAAAAATTTTGAGTACCATAAATTTGTATGAAGTTTTATTTAACATTAATTTTGTATTACCACTGTTTACCCTGGGTAATAGTGCAGTGATGGATATTTGAGAAGTTCATTGTTGAAAGAAGTTCATTGACAAGATAAAATAATTAGGTTTTATTTACTTCTGTGAATTCCATCTCATTATTGGGACATCATTTAGCCGTATGAAACTCAGTTTTAACTGTTGAATTTGTGTTGATATTTCTTTGAAAATATTTAGTTTTTGTACCTAATGTTTCATAATTTGAAATGAGTTTTACAAAAAATGATGACTGAGATGTTTTAATTTAGACAGAATTTGTCATGGTATTAGAAATAGTATTACCTAACTGTTACGTAAGGTGAGAAAGTATATGATATTTTGTCCCCACTAGTTTCTATTCTTTAATTTTCAATAAAGACAATGAAATTTCAATAATTTCTAAAGCATTTATTTGATTAATAATAATACAACCTTTTTAGGGTAATTAAGTAAACATGTTTATATAACTAAAAAGATGCATTTTGACATGTTGAAAGCTATAGTATTAAAAAAAATCATTTTACACATCTTTGTTAAAAATCCACAATATCGTTCTTTGCTGGCCAGCTGCCCGAGCACAACTGACCTTGTTGAATAAATGTGGACAATTCATTCCTGTCAATAAATAATTTTTTGAATTAAAAAAGCATTTGGATCAAAGAAAATTTGCAGCCCCTAAAAATTTGCCGCCCAGAAGCCACTGCCCACAGTGCTGATGCCTAAATGCACCATTGAGGAGATGTATAGACTTACAATGGTGCATGTTTGTAAATAGAATTACAAAACTACTATAAACTATCTGATTAACCAGGGTTGGCTGGGTATTTATCACAAACAATTACTAAGCAGTCTCACCTACCTCTAACATCCTATCTGACCTGCCGTGGCTGTCCTCTTGCCTCCTACCCTGCCAATCACACCTCTTTTGTTGTATCTGTTTCTCTTCCCATTCATGTTTCACCTGTTTATTCTGCTCTTTCTGGTATGTCCATTCTCTCCTTTCTGCCTCCTCCTTGTGCTCTGCTGGCTCCTGTCTGTACTTCCACCCCTCTAGATCTTTCCACTAAATCTGCTCTGCCTGCTCCTGGTTCTCCTTCTGCTCCACCCCTTCCATCTGGCCCCATGCAACCTTTTCTGACGACAAACGATGTCGCTTAGATGCTTTGGGGAATGTATTTAACTAGGAAGAAGGAAAAGAAAGAAAAAAGAAAAATAGAAGAAAGAAAGAAAAAAGAAAAAGAAAAAAAGGAGGGGAAAGAAAGAAAAAAAGAAGCAAGTACATTTGAGATAACATTTGGTTTTGCACCTACGTACTTTTTCTTCTTGGCTACTCAAAAGTATTTGTACCAACTTTGGGATCAATCCCTCAAGTGAACTAAGTTTAGATAGCACATACAAATATACATTCTCTCACTTTTATATGAATGATTATAATCTCACATTACTTTAGAGTTTAGAGGGTTTCATTGAAGCACATGCACAAGTTACAATTGAATGTGTAAATAATTTTTGTTACACAATTTAAGTTAAAAAATTTTAAATTTTGTTATTTAATTTGTATGAAGATTTTAATTAAAAAAATTATATTTCTTTAGCATTCATGGTAATAAAACTGCATAAATCCTTACCATTAATATACATAGTAGAACCTACATATATCAGAAAAAAAAAGAAAGAAAAAAAATAAATTAAAATTATAATTGGACAGGTTATTTTGAAGAGAAACATCTCAAGGAGAGCTTGGGTCCTGTCCTCTATATAAAACACAATATTGATTTTTGAAACATGGGCAAGGGGACAAAATGGGACAATAGGGACAAAATTGGAAAAGAGGAGAAAAGGGACAAAATGGGGTCATTACAAATTAGACAATAGAGACTAATGGGACAGTGAGATTAAATAGGACAAGGCGACAAAATGGGACAAGGAGACAAAATGGGACAAGGAGACAAAATGGGGCAAGGGACAGAAAGGGACAATGGAGACAGAATGAGCCAAGGGAGCAAACAGAAAGGAGGACAAACAGGACATGAGGGACAAATTGGACAAAAGGGAACAAGTGGGACCAAAGGAACATATTTAACCAAAGATTTATGAGCACTGATCAAATCTAAACTTGAGAATCTGCTAAAATATTTTTAATGGACTTTCGACCATTTTGATGCCATTTATGTATTACTCTTAAAGTGTTGTTTAGATGGTTGGTTGCTCAGGCGCTAAGCGCATGTTTACCAACACAAATAACAAAAAATATGTTATTAAGAAAGGATCATTCAAAAACCAATGAATAAAAAATCAGTTGCCTAAATTTGAGAATATGTTTTATCAAATATCATTGAATGGTTTTTAAGTTTGTTTCATTGTTTATTCCAATTACCTGAATTTATTTTTATAAAAAATTATCATTGAATTTATTTATATTTGGAATGATGTTTGTATTGATGTTTTTTTTTAATAAACATCAAGGTGTTCAATTGAATATAACAGATAAATATAGTCTATTGCTATGGAGCCCATATGGAAAGCTTTATGCAACTGACCAAACCAATTATCACTTTTCAATTAATGTTGATATGATAAATAGCCTAATTTTAAAGTATTGACAGATATCATCAGGTCTTGAAAACCCTTCAATTTAAATATGTAGTTTCATATAATCATGAAATTACATTTCAATGATGGCAAAGTGTCATCTTAAAGTTTTAATTCAAAACTCTGCTTCCCTTAAGTTTTGATATTGTACAAAACTAAAAATCAAATGTCAATTATGAATAAATCACAATTGAATACATTTGTCTCATAATTTTATTTACAATCCTTAAACATTATTTCTGTTTGTACACAAGTTATACACAGGACTTGATTTCTGGCGGAACGTGATGGAACGGTGCTCTGGTACCATGGGAATATATTATTAAATTATATTATAAATATACAACTATATCTATTAAAATAATAATTAATTTAGAGAGCGTTCCGGAACTTAAAACTTTAGGAATCAAGCACTGGCTTTACAGCGTTTTCAGAAGAGGAAGCGCTTGCATGAGAAGAATAAATCTGAAGAAACATCAGACAACTGTTTCCAATTTGTATTCAGTGGTAATTCTGGCAAAAAAAACAAACACGCCCTATATCAGTCTTTATTAATTACCAAGCATTTGAACGAAAATCGATAAAAACATCCTTCCATCCGACCTCTTATTGAATTATAAAATTCGTATGTCAAAAGGTTAAATTGAAATTCCCGCGACACACAGTCTTCATCAGTCGACTATAATATCACCGATCAAAAGAACTCTCTTACATCATTACAGTAATCAATCTGAAAAGGAAAACGCTTTTACTGAAAAACTTCTTAAAATATATGTTGATTTTATTTAATAAAATCGAGGGATTGGTCAAGCTAGAAAAACATCAGATCTCGTTTGTACTCATATTCATCATTACTAGCTGATTACTCTCTGATATGTATAACATTTCTCTCTGATGAATATTCGTATGTTCATGTTGGTAAACACATAGTAATTAAGACAAGGAAATGGCGCACACTCACTGCTTTCATTAGTCATGTATTCTTTACTTTGTTGTTGGTCACCTTCTATTTTAATCTACAACAACCATTTTTGATTTATTTGGATACATTATTTCTTAGTTTCTTTCTGCTAGCGAATAAGATTATGAGGAAACTTCATGAATAAAAATCCGCGAAAATGAGGTGGTAATGTTGCCAGTTCAATACCAACTTTACGGAGACATGTATATATTATTTTAGAGAAACATTCAGCTTGATTATTGTTAAAATGTATTTTACTGGTTCATTATATCACAAAAACATTATATTTATTGTTTATTAGAGAAAGATTTGATTTCAAAGTTATTATTTATTAGATACTGAAGAGCTTTGGAGAGTTTTATCTTTTCCTCCAAAGTGTTTGGATGACCGTCCGTTGCCAACTTTGTGTTAGAACTTCTGTGTCCGTTGGTAGTGTGCGGTGTTTTGTTACCGCGATTTGCATTTCAAAATCTTCTCTCAAATTTGTATGTGAGCGGTAGGTTTTAAGATGTCGAAGCCAGAAGAAAGCGTCGATGGAGGTGAGGGTGATACTGGTGAGAATTCCAATGCATCATCCGTCGATACCGCTTCATCCCGAGAGAAGGCAGAAGATTATGAAGCAAAAGTTGTTACTGACCGTAGCAAAAGATTTGAGTATCTTTTGAAGCAAACAGAAATTTTTACTCATTTTATGTCCAATAGTCAAAGTAACAAAGCGCCAAGCAGCCCCCTCAAAGCGCGACCCGGTCGACCTAGGAAAAATCCAACTCCACAAGATCCCAAAGATTCAACAAATAAAGAAGTTGGAGATCATCGTCATCGCAAAACAGAACAAGAAGAAGATGAAGAGCTCCTCGCAGAAAGCAATGCGAATCAAAAATCTATTATATCCTTTGATCAGTCGCCTCCGTATATAAAGAATGGTGAAATGAGAGACTACCAGGTGCGAGGGTTGAACTGGATGATATCTCTATATGAAAATGGCATTAGTGGTATCTTAGCTGATGAAATGGGCTTAGGAAAGACTCTTCAAACTATTTCTCTTCTTGGTTACATGAAACACTATCGAAACATTCCAGGGCCACACATTGTGATTGTGCCCAAATCAACTCTTGCTAATTGGATGAGTGAATTTGAAAAATGGTGCCCGTCTCTACATGCTGTATGCTTAATTGGTGAAAAAGATGCAAGAAATGCTTTTATACGTGACACTTTAATGCCAGGAAAGTGGGATGTGTGCATTACATCTTATGAAATGGTCATTAAGGAAAAAAGTGTTTTTAAAAAATTTAATTGGCGATACATGGTAATAGATGAGGCTCACAGAATTAAAAATGAAAAGTCTAAGCTTTCTGAAATTGTGAGAGAGTTCAAGACCACGAATCGCCTTCTTTTAACAGGTACACCATTACAAAACAATTTACATGAACTTTGGTCCTTACTTAATTTTCTTCTTCCGGAAGTTTTCACATCATCTGAAGATTTTGATTCTTGGTTTAATACCAACAGCTTCTTGGGTGACAATTCTCTTGTAGAGAGATTACATGCTGTTCTTCGACCATTTCTTTTGAGACGTTTGAAATCGGAGGTGGAAAAGAGATTGAAGCCTAAGAAAGAACTGAAAGTGTATGTTGGTCTTAGCAAAATGCAAAGAGAGTGGTATACGAAAGTATTAATGAAAGATATTGATATTGTAAATGGAGCTGGAAAAATAGAGAAGATGAGACTACAAAACATTCTCATGCAGTTAAGAAAGTGTACCAACCACCCCTATTTGTTTGATGGTGCAGAACCAGGTCCTCCTTACACAACTGATGAACATTTGGTGTACAACTGTGGTAAAATGGTGATTTTGGATAAACTTTTGCCCCGTCTTCAGGAACAAGAATCAAGGGTTTTAATTTTCAGCCAAATGACTCGAATGTTGGATATATTGGAAGATTACTGTCACTGGAGAGGTTACCATTATTGTCGACTGGATGGCCAAACTCCTCATGAAGACCGACAGCGACAAATTAATGAATACAATGCTCCAGGAAGTGAGAAATTTATCTTTATGTTGTCAACAAGAGCAGGAGGTCTTGGAATTAACTTGGCTACAGCTGATGTTGTTATAATATATGATTCAGATTGGAACCCACAAATGGATTTGCAAGCAATGGATCGAGCTCATCGAATTGGCCAACAAAAGCAAGTCAGAGTTTTTCGCTTCATTACAGAAAACACTGTGGAAGAAAAGATTGTTGAAAGAGCAGAAGTAAAACTCAGATTAGATAAGCTAGTTATACAACAGGGTCGATTAGTTGACAGTAAGGTAAGTCAGTTGAACAAGGATGAAATGCTGAATATGATTCGTCATGGCGCTAATCATGTGTTTGCTTCAAAAGATTCAGAAATAACAGATGAGGACATTGACACAATATTAATGAAAGGGGAAGCAAAGACTGAAGATCTGAAACAGAAGTTAGAAGGTCTTGGAGAATCATCTCTTCGCAATTTTACATTGGACACTGGAAATACAGACTCAGTGTATCAGTTCGAAGGTGAGGATTACAGAGAAAAGCAGAAGGTTCTGGGGGTAGGAAACTGGATTGAACCTCCCAAAAGAGAAAGGAAAGCCAATTATGCTGTTGATGCATACTTCAAAGAGGCTTTGAGAGTAGCAGAACCTAAGGCACCAAAAGCTCCCCGACCACCTAAACAACCAATTGTTCAAGATTTTCAGTTCTTTCCACCTCGTTTGTTTGAACTGTTAGATCAGGAAATTTATTACTTCCGAAAAACTGTGGGATATAAAGTTCCAAAAAATCCTGAATTAGGTGCTGATGCTTCTCGCATTCAAAAAGAAGAGCAGCGTAAAATTGATGATGCTCAACCATTAACCGAAGAAGAAATTTCTGAGAAAGAACAACTGCTAACTCAAGGGTTCACTAATTGGACTAAACGAGACTTCAATCAATTTATCAAAGCAAATGAGAAATATGGACGGGATGATATTGAAAATATTGCAAAAGATGTGGAAGGAAAAACTCCAGATGAAGTGATGGAATATAGTACTGTTTTCTGGGAACGATGTCACGAGTTACAAGATATTGATCGAATCATGGCACAGATTGATCGTGGTGAAGCGAAAATACAACGTAGAGCAAGTATTAAGAAGGCTCTTGATGCAAAGATGGCCATGTATCGAGCTCCTTTCCATCAGCTTCGTATTGCTTATGGTACTAACAAAGGGAAAAATTACACAGAGGAAGAAGACAGGTTTCTTGTTTGCATGCTGCACAAACTTGGCTTTGACAAAGAAAATGTTTATGAAGAATTGAGAGCATGTGTAAGATCATCTCCTCAGTTTAGATTTGATTGGTTTCTAAAATCACGCAAAGCTATGGAATTACAACGTCGCTGCAATACACTTATTACTCTAATAGAACGAGAAAATCAAGAATTGGAAGAAAAAGAACGTGCTGAGAAGAAGAAACGTGGGCCTCGTGGAAGTAACCCTTCAGGTGGAGCAATTACTGGTGCAAATGCAAATGCAGGGAACAAAAGTGTTCAAAAGCGGAAGAGTGAGAATATGCTTCTTGAAAACAAACTGACGTGGAAGAAGAAAAAGAACAATGAAAAGTGATACATGCCTGGTTACTTGAGTGAATGAGTGAGTTGCAGTTTCAGATGGGTGAAGAGAGGACCAGTTCATTTTCTTACGTCTATTTGAAACGATTGTTCAATCAAAGAATTTACTTTCAACCATTGTATTAAAATGGTAGTGGTTATGTTTCATAGAAATGTGTTTTGGGTGATATTTTATTTGTTTCTGTAAATGTCCTGTATAATTCTAGTAACTGTGTGGAAATGAAATATGATCTGATGAAATAATCTAATGATGAAATTATTGAAACGTTATTTTTGAGATTCTTTATTTGGACTTGTGAATGTAGTTGGTAAAAGTTCACTGAGAAAAAATGGAATGTATGTAAACAGTTGGAATAATGTTGCACAGATTGGTTGAAAAGAACTTCACTTTCCTCCTATCTGAAACTTGTTTATAATAGTATTATTAGTTTTATGTAATATTGATTAATGTTCATGTCTGAAAGACAAAATTAACATTTTTTTATTTATTACCTTTGATTCCTGATAACAATGATGTATAATATTTTCTCTGGTGTGAACTTGATACTTTCTATTTTCTCAGGAAAATGGACCAGGAGTGCCCATGACAAATTGTCTTGATTGTGTCCAAATTTCGTATCACAGAATTGATAAGTGTAGGTTATTTTTAGTGTGAACGAGTGTGTGTGTGGATGTGTGGATGATTATATATGCACCCTTTACTGAAGAATAAAAAAGGTTTTCAAATCTTATTCTCTAAGAGTGAATTGGTGCATAAACAGAATGTGATTAGTTATAATGAATGTTTATAGACGAATGAAATGCACATAATTTATTTCATGTAAAAGCTCTTGAAAATCTACTTCTGTCTGACTTCTTTAAATAAAATTGGGAAAATGTGAAATTGTGTTTCATTTCATTAATACCCTAGTATTTATCAGACTTCTAGGGAATATTATAGATATACTAAGCTGATAGTGTTGCTGTTTGCTTTGAGTAATAGGTGATATTATGTATTTTAGATTTGGAAATTCATTAAAGTTACTAATTTAAATGATTTCTCTTGCAAATTTTCAGTGGTGGCTCGATGAATAGCCTTGTGTTAAAAGATAATGGAAAGTGATCTGTGAAAACCTTTTATTACTAATAATTTAAAATGGTGGGATCAAACTGGTGAAGCTGACTGAGAATTATAGAGATTAGTTTCAGAATTCTACAGGAGGCTGATGCAAATTTCGGTAAGCTTTGGTCTTTACATAGAGCCTTCTGCAACTGACAGTGCCATTGTATATTATGCTTTCAGACATTGGTTTTGCCATGCTTTTGTATTCTGTAAATGATTTTAAATTTCCTCTGGTGAGAGAGTTACAAAAATTAATAGCAAATCTTGGGTTGCAAGGAATTTCATAAATCCTGCATTGGAACTCTACATTTTGATACTTGCAAAAAATTGTTGGTAAGAATTTATTAATTCTGTTAATTAATTTGACTATTTTTTTTCGGTTCTTTTGGGACATGGTTTAACATGTTTACCCCATAATTTCTCTGGGAAAATAAAATGCCACAATTTCAAAGATTTATCCTACAACTGTGATGTAGTATAAACGATGTAGGTTTCTGGTCTATGGCCCAGTGCTTGAAGCATAATGATGTTACAGACTACATGTGTTAGAAGTGAGATTGTATAAGGCAGGATTAAGTTAGTAATGCTCAATGTAAGTTTGATGAATCCGAATCAAAAAACTTGAATCTGAATATCCTATTGAGTACAGAAGGCAACTGGGAATAGTATCTGGCATGAAGATTAAATTTTCATGGTATTTGGTAATGAATTAAAGATCCTCTGTAGAATACTTATGTTCTTGTCATATACTAATTAGTGTACCGTATTTGCTGGTGTATAAGACGCATCCCTTTTTTCAAGAAGGACTTCATTCTTTAATGTTTAATTTTATACTTGATTTTTAATGGAAGGAATGGGAATTGTGACCTGTAAAAAGCAATGATCTTTTCTTCATATTCTGCAGGGAGTCTTTATGATATTTTGCTTTGCATGCATACACATGGAAAGACCATGCCTTTTCATAAATCTTCTACATCATGACGTTGATGCAATGACATTTTCAACATTTTTTCTTCTTACAATACTTTTAGCTTCTGTAAAAATCAATTTTGTAGAAATATAAATTCCTGTTTTTCAATGCACAAAAATTAGATTTTTGTAATGCTATACTAAAAATTAAAATAGTTACAAACATTCCCATCCGTTGTATAAGATGCATCCTGTTTTTTTGACGAGTTACCGCAGGAAAAAAGTGCGTCTTATCCACCAGCAAATACGATATGTTGTAGACTACGAAAACCGTCTAGACCTCTATGAACTGGGTCACCCAGAGAAAACAGGCTAGGGCAGTAAATCTTATTTCAAACAAATTCTGTCCCCATACACAAACAGAATTCATTTCTCCATACAACAAAAAAAGTGGACAATTTGAATTAGAAGTAAATATTATTTATTTATTTGTTTTGAATCAAAGTTTTGAGATTCCAACCAAGTCGAGGTCTGGAGTAAGTTGCCCCCCTTTTGAGCACCTCCATCTATGAAACATTTCACAGTTTAGATTTTTTAATGAATTGGATACACCAGGTGGACTTTTTTCGAGTAAGTCAACTTAACAGTGTAGAATTCATAATAATGAAGGCCTACATTACCAGAAAAAAAAACTTTCCCAGGCAAGAATTTGTTTGGTTGTATGACATACATTTTCTTTTTTGCTCTTTGCGCAAATTCGTACAATGTAAGTGGATTAACAACAGTTTTCCATAATAAAAACAGGAAACAAAAATGTGGAGGTGAGAAAGTACGTTAAAACAGTCATGTGTCATGAAAACACTTGTTCTTTGTCAAAAGCGTTCATTTTATGTGGAATATTTTGCCCTGTTTCTCTTTGTTTGCACCCACGTGTGACTCATACTCTCTGTGACTCGAAAACTAGAGCATGGATGAATTAATCTATGACTACAGTCGCTTCGCGGAGGACTTCGATTCTTATGAAGAAAAAAAAGCTTTAATGGAAGATTAAAAGTAAATACACTGCAAATAGCCCTTTATAATCAATTTTGGTCACTCTCTTTTCCGACATTTCGAGATTGAAATTCCTTCAGTTGCCAAGATCTGGATTATCTTTTGTTTACGTAACAAAAAATAATGAACAGAGTGGGACTTACTGCCTTATGTTGCAAAATCATCCAAACATTTGGACAATAACATAATGTCATCTAAAATTAGCGATTGTGAAAACGAGGAAAATTTATTTGCTGTTCATTATTCTGATGTTGGAATTACTGGAACAACGCTGTCATAACGCGAGAAAGAAAAGAAAGAAAAAAAAATCGGGTATATCTGCCAATGCGATTTCGTGAGGTAGTGGAGGCGAGGCCTGTCAGTTTGCGCGGCGGGAAATGGAAGAGTGAAAGGAGGGGGGGGGGGGAAGCTTTGACGAAGCAGAGTGTAAATGGGGCATGGTATGTTCAGCGGCCGCGAACAGCTGATCACTCGCCGTACTTGCGTAAGAGACCTTCCCATACGCAACGCGGCATATCGCCGGATGCGGTCGCTAAACGGAACTGTTTAGTCTCGTATAATTGCTGGCGAAGCTAAATGAATAGTTGCATAAATCAACTCTACGTTGTGTTGCAGAATCAACGTAATACTGTTCGTTGCTTCGATTTAGTTAGGAAACTCTTCTCTCTCCGTCAACAGTTTCGTGTCGGGTATGAATGCGTCTGGTTGCTTAGTAGTTTTTTGACAGTGACAATTCATGTAGGCGAATAATTCAACAATTTATGTACATTTTTGAATTCAAGAATTTCATTTAAAAGTGAGATTTTAATTCAACTAATTGATATAACTAATTCACAGTTTTGACACGATCCCGCCCTCTTTCTAGCATTTGCATGACAGGATGATGGTCCAGAAATATAATTTCTGGTATGGTTTTGGATTTTTGACTACGAGTCTACTAGTGTTTCAAGAGTCATCTGCTTGGCGAATATTTCATTTGGGTCGTGCGAGAGGTGGGAATTTAGGGGTTCCTCGTTCAGACGATGATGGCCCGCTACCAAACGCTTTATGGTTTAATCAAACTTTAGATCATTTTGATCATTTGGATGAGCGGACATGGAGTCAGGTAAGTGAATATGAGTGGTAGAAAAAGTTTTATCCTTAATATGTAGTGAGAAACAAAATTAATATTTATTTTATTGTTCGCAGCGCTATTTTGTCAATGATACTTTCTGGAAGAGAGGTGGACCTGTCTTCCTTATGATAGGAGGAGAAGGTCCTGCAAATGCATTGTGGATGAAAACTGGAACTTGGATTGATTATGCGCGCAGTCACAAAGCACTGTGTTTTCTTCTTGAACATCGTTACTATGGAAAGAGTCATCCAACCCCGTGAGTATTCATTCTATTATGTTATTATATGTTATATGTATTCATTCTATTATATTTATTATATGTTAAATGAATCAACAAATGTTGGTTTAGTAATGTGTCTGTTATCTTTGCAATAGGGACTTGAAAGTAAAAAATCTGCGTTGGCTGAGCAGTGAGCAAGCTCTGGCAGATCTTGCCTCCTTCATTACAGCAATGAGTGAGGTGTACTCTGTTCCAGTTGGAACTCGTTGGGTGGCATTTGGTGGCTCGTATCCAGGATCTCTTGCTGCATGGTTGCGAGCAAAATATCCCCACCTTGTACATGCCTCTGTGTCAACAAGTGGTCCTCTTTTAGCAAAAGCAGATTTTAAAGGTTTACCCATTTTTCTTTTCCAGCTGCTTGTGTTTGTGACTCTTATAACTTTGTAAAATGGATTTTTTTATTTTTGCAGAGTATTATGATGTAGTATCGGATTCCTTGACATCCCAGAGCCCCGATTGTGTTTCGACTTTGGTAGCAGCTACATCGCAAATTGAAGCATTAACTCGCACTAAAAAAGGATTATCTGAATTGCAAACACTATTTAAGTAATGAGTAATAAACTTTAATGAATTTGGTTCCAATTGTTTCTAATATTCAGTCACAGTTTCCAATATCGAAAGATTTTTCATGTAATTTTTTTATCTGAAGATAGATTATACTTTTGTTTATTTTAGAAACTAAATTGATTGCAGGTTATGTGAACCATTGAACACTACAAGCAACAACAAGATTGATAAGCTTGATTTAGCTGCATTTTTTGAAACATTAGCTGGAAATTTGGCTGGTATTGTTCAATACAGTGGCGATAATCGAGAATTTGAAGGTGCTAAAGGAGTAAACATTACTATCCCAGTAACATGCAGTATTTTGCAAAATTCTTCTCTGGGAGCACCAGTTCGAAGAGTTGCAACTCTAAATTCACTTCTGCTGACAGCTTACAATATGCCATGCCTTGATTATACCTACAAAAGTACCATTCAACAATTGAGAGATTATTCTTGGAGTGGGACTGTTGCTGAAGGAGGTAAGAATTGTAATTCTAAAGTCAAATAGCAAGCTTGAAAACCCTGAGTAGTTTGTAATTCCACAATTCACAAATAGAATTCTAAATTTTCGAGAATATATTCTGTTATGTTTTAAGTATGTACAGTGAAACTTGCTCAAGTAGCCATCTCGATTAAGCTGTCACCTTAAATATCAACCTCTTTTCATGGAAGTTTGATTTTTCCATTTTGACACTTGTAAATATTCCATTCCACAAGTCTTAGCCTTTTGTTACATTGGTCAGACAGTGTCTGTTCTGCTTGGCCAGGGGCTTGTCATCGTTAGTAATCGGGATTCCCAGACGGTCACCCATCTGGGAACACATGATGGTGTTACAAATTGCTAAACTTCTGTGACTTCATGGAATGCAGTAATTTGGCTAACGATGCCAGCCGATATGAATTGAATCTTTTAGTCTAGTTAGCTTGTTTGATTTGAGATGAACGGAAAGTGAGTTTCCTGATTAAGAGAAGGGGTGACAAGTCAAGGGTGTTTTTTCATATTATTCAAGAGAAGACAAATAAAAAAAATACCTTGTTTAAATTGTATTCCATTATTAATGGCAATTAAAAGCTTTACAGAGAACATACTTCATTTCATAGTAAATAGCACTATTAAATGTAGTTTACACTTCAGTGAACATATAATTTTAATTAAGCAGTCATCTCTATTAACAGCCATGTTTTGCTGGCACCATTGGTGACCACCGACGGCTGGTTTTAACTGTAAATTAATGGGACAGACATCTTGAAATGCAAAAGGGAAAATTTTCATTTTCATGTTTTCACTATTTAATTGACATCTTACCTATTTTTCTCACAAATTAGTATTAGAAATGTGTCCTAAAATCATTTTGAAAAAGTTTAAAATGTTTTCTAGGGCGGCAATGGTTATGGCAAACATGTACAGAATTTGGTTTCTACCAGACTTCTAGTGGACAGCCTGATCTCTTGGGAGATTACTTTCCTCTAGAATATTTCGTAAGGCAGTGTGCAGATGTCTTTGGACCCAGGTAATTATGAAACCATTGTTGAGCAAAAGCATTAGTGACAACTGGAGTGAGTTTTGTTACTGTCTTAACTTTGCATTGCCCTACAGATACAATGGTTCTCTACTGCAACATGCTGTTGATCAAACCAACATTGAATATGGTGGTTTAGCTGTGGATACAACTAGAGTTGTGTTTGTACATGGATCGGTGGATCCATGGCATGCTTTAGGAATTACACACACACTTTTGCCCAAATGTCCTGCTATATATATTAAAGGCACAGCTCATTGTGCAAATATGTATCCAGCAACACCGTCTGATCTTCCCGAACTAAAAGCTGCTCGAAAGAAGATTGATTCACTTTTGACTCAATGGTTGTCGTAATATAGGTCCTTTGATTATACAGAATCTGGTTTAATTATACAAATTGAATATTGTACAGAGAAATTTGATTTGGACAGAAGTCCTACTGTAAAACTTTAGTGTTCCTAGAGAAGTACAAAAAACAAAAACAAAGAAAATGTGAGATATTGAGAATTGGCTTCTTTCAAATGAAATTGACAATTCATGTCATTCTCATAAGAATATTAGATTGCAATAAATAGTGTTAATCTGATTGAATCTGCTGGACAAAAGATAAGCATACAGAACAGGCCATGAGCAAATAAGATTCAAATTTAAGCTCTAAAAGTGCAAATGCGAAATCTTTTTACCACCAGGTGAATGTCGACTAGGGCTTTCCAAAAGGTCTCTTAAGTCTTTCATATCATGTATGGTTCACACCACTTATTCTTACGGCACACGGTACTTTTTGTATATAGAATCACCAAGTGATCTGTGGGAAATAAGTATGCTCTCTCATTGGTTGGAAATGATTCATTTGGAGTGTGCAAATATTTTAAGTTGACATTGGCTGTAGTGAAGAAACTTGACTGAACTTTAAGAAATTCATTTGGATTATCACAGATTTCTAATGCAATAAGAAATTCTGGTAATAAATGTTAATGTATTATATTGTCTTCCATTTCTTCAGAACTTTACTGCTATATTAATGAATGTACATTTTGAAGAAAAAATAGTCCTCAATAATAGGAGAGAAGTTATTAAAATATCAGCATAATCTTTTTTTGGGATGGCATTTCTACAGTTCTACATACAGTTCAAAAGAGTTAGGCATTACAAATTTTTTTGGTGGGTTCAGCCACAAAAAGTTTGAGGACACTTGAAAAATGATAGTGAGGCCATTATTGTAAGAAACATTTTATTGATAATGATGCAGTCATAAGGTCATCGTCATAAAAATAATTATTAACAGAGACTTTGAGACTTTTTAAAGTGAAGAAATTTAATAATGTATGCCTATGCTGAGTCTGCAGTATGTTTGCTGCACATAAGTATATTTAACATCCAGTTGAAAGCCAAAATATTCTGTAAGGCCATTATTAAATAGATAAATTAATATTTTTATTCAACAACAAGGTTAAGAAAGATAAAATCTTCAAAAAGGCTGTGTAGTTGTGTCACTGAGGATAGGAGTGCAGTTGTGGCTCGTACTGCTTAGTCCAGAAGTACATAATGTTCACTATTGCACTAACTAGGACAGAAATATGCTTGAATGCTAAAACATTTCTTTTTGGAATTACTTACGAAGTATTAATGTTAAATACTGAAACTGTGTGAATTGAAAGTTTTTGCAGCGTGATTTTGAATAATGTAAAAGGATACTGAAACCGTTTAAGATTAAAAGTGTTTGCAGAGGGATATGTGATTAAAAGATTACATTTGAAATAAAAAATATGTGGATAAGGACAATCTTGTGCTGATAGACTCGAATGGGCTCAACTTTTTCTGATATGGCCTGTATTTCTGGAGTTTAGTTATGAGAAGCTCAGAAACTACTTACCAGATATAAAGAAACTGAAAGAATGTGGTATAAGATATTACAGAATTTGATTAGTGGTTGTATTGGTGAATGAAGAATGTCAAAGTTTCATATGTATTGAAAGTAATAAAATGTGAGAATTTTCTGTGGTGAGCAAGATATGATGAATGCAACTCCGGATTATCCTTGACTAGAGGCATACCTGGGAGGGGGAGGCTCATGGGTTTTCGGTCTCCTCCCTATGGCTTCAGTCCCATGATATGGTTAAAAATATCTTATATAGCTTCCTTAAAATTCCTATACTAATTGAAGTCGTTTAATATATCAATTGTTGTAAATATTAACTATTAGGCCTGCATCACAGTATTGCATTGACACACTTGTAAGTAATTTGTATTGAAGGTAAATGCTGTATATTAAGCAGAATGGCAAAGAGCACTTGTGTGCCATTTCACATAAGTACAATGCATGTCAACATAATGCTCGTTTTGACACAGGCCTTGGTCAACAAATAAAAATATATTTTATATTGAACACAAATGGAAAAATTCTTTACAAGAATACATCAACTTGGTTGAATACTCTGGACCCCCCACCTCTGGGAAAATTGTGGGCAAGCCTCTGTCCTTGATGTTTTTTAATGAAATTTTGTATTGTAATTTACACAATTGTCAGAATTATTTTCACCAATTGTTTTCAATTTGCGGTCAAATGTTTGTATGTTAACCATTGATATGTGCATTTAAATTGTTAAATAAATGTTCTTATATTTGACTATTATAATATATTATACATTTTATTTTTCATTATAAAACACATGATATATTAATTGTGGGACTAGAACTTGGGACTCTTAACAGTGAAGATATTTTGTCTATAAAAGACATTTTCCAGGAAATAGCTTACAGCTGTAGCACCTTTGACTGTTTTTGATGGAAGTATTGACTTGCATACATTTTTAGGTTTGGCCTGGTGGCAAGGATGGTACAAAGGGAAAGAAATGCAAGTTTTTGAGATCAGAGAGTTCAGCGAATGTTTTAAAAATGTGCTACAGTATTTCAGGCAAAGATGGATTATGTATGGATTGCCAGAGCTGTGTCCACAGTAAAGATCTATTGCCAAGTTAAGTGAAGGAGTGAAGATACTGACAAGATAGCTTTTTACAGTATGACTGCAGCAACTGACTGGGAGACCTAGGGTTCGATTTCCGATGAAGGTTGACTTTTGAGACTAGATGGCTAGGATAATTTCAGCTGCTGTCTGGAGGAGAATTCTAATGGCTAGCTGCTCGGATCCGTAGTTTTCTGTGATTTCTCCAACCAATACCTGGCGAATGTCAGAGAAGTACTCTAGTAAACGGGTCATGGACTGCATGCAATTGTTCCTTCCTTTTGCTTGTTCTTCCCTCTCCGCTTACAGACGTGCACTCTTCGTCACACATAATCTCACTCTCGCAGATATGGACAGACGAGAAGAGACCCCTAAGCTTGTGCTATCGCACATGCTAGAAAAGCGGTTGAGATCTTAGGGCAGTCATATCTGAGGCAGTGCCCTTCTAGCAGAGATTTGTGTTGGAGGAAATTTCCTGCAATTCGATGTTTGGCTCTGGATCTCTTGTTCTAGTGAGGGAGAAATACACTATATTTTTGGTAATAACAACCATATGAAATATTTGTGTTGCTGACTAGGGTGTTAATTAAGTGTTCATAATTTAATTATTAATAATAAATATTTTATATTTTCATAATTAATTGAATTTATATCAATTAAAATATATTAAAGCAGCAATTTTGGCAAATCTATCTACCCATCATTTATGTGACTTTATGTTACTTGTGTGGTGCTTGTGTTAGAGTGCCTGCAAAGTTGAATGCTGCTATCTATATTAGGAAAGTAGAGAATTTGAGATTATCAGATCACATGATTCAGAATTAACACCTCAAAAAAGTGAGAGGTAAATAAACATAAATTATTGGCACAATTGAAAATATTACATGTAAAATTCCCTTTCTATGAAAATGAAAAACATGTTACCTGGTTTGTATTTCTTTCTTACTCAAAACCTATAATTGAGAGTGAAATTATATGAATAGTAGTCTTTTTCAGTCTATTTGGAAACAATTTCAAAAACAGGGAGTACTTGTTACATTTATCATTTCTAAAGTAAGATAAGTTTTGGGGAAAAATTATAAAATTTTTACACTTAATCGATAAAATATGTACTGGAATTTAATTCTAAATTCGTAGATATCTGAACACACGAAATAAAGTTAATATCATTTTTTTCTCTTAAGATAGGTTTACAAGCAATTATTTACAGCAAGACAAATAAGATTTTAGTACCATTTCTCTAAATTTTGACAAGCCAGTTGAATGGGCCGCGAGTCGATGTCTGCGCCACTGGCGGGGGTACACAAATCCCGTATGGATGCCGGGTTGAGGGCACTTGCACTGATGCCGCCTGCCGGCATGTGCTGAGCAGTGCTGAGTGTGCTGAAAGCGCTATGATAAATTGGATTGTAAAGAATTACGTAAGCGTAGAAATCTTCGGTAAATAGTGACCTTTCATGATTACCTCGTAAATGCATTGTTACAAGCCCTCCAAAGATGGACAATGCTGTACAAGTGAGTATTTGAAAGTGACGTGCGGAATTGTGCACGATGTAACCTAAATGATGTTTGACATTTGCTATAACAAAAGTTTGTTTTGTAGGTTCAGGAATTGAAGGAGAAGGGAAATGCTTGCGTTCGAGGCCAAAATTATGCCGAATCCATTTTACATTATACAGAAGCCATTAAATTGGATCCCCAAAACTTTTCTCTTTACAGCAACAGATCCTTAGCTTTTTTGAAAATGCAACAATTTTACTTGGCAATGGAAGATGCAAAACAAACTATTCGCTTGAAACCAGATTGGGCAAAAGTATGGGTGTAGATCATTCAATTCCTTTTTTAATGATGTACAATCATTTACAAAATTCTCACAAAATTATAATAGATTGTTGACCTAATATTTCTGTAAGCATCATGATTGTTTCAGGGTCACTTTCGGAAAGCAGAGGTTGAATTTCAAACATTCCAGTTCTCAGATGCTTTACTTTCATATGGGCGTGCTTTACAGTTACAACCTGAAGATCCTGGATTAATTGAAGCCCTGAGGCGTGCTTCACGAGAAAGTCAGAGAGATCAAAGAGGTATTGTGTATAATTGATCTAGTGTATGAATTTGCAACTTAAAGAATGTGTATTTTATTGATCTGTTTATTTTCTGAATTTTAGCTGATGATCAGATACCATGGTTGGGAGCAGGAGTGGGTATTATTACTGGTGTACTAATCGTGTTGGCAGATCGCATCCTCACCCGTTCCCCTACTTTGACGGTGAGTAGTATACTATTTTATTTGTCTATTATGTTTTAGATGATTAAAATGTGTTCAAAAACAATTTTTTTTGCAGCATCCTATACTAATGGTGCTGCTTACCTTGACTATAGCAATGCTGGGTTATGCTATAGCTCGTGCCTTTCGCTATTATGTGAAATGCCAAAGATCATCTCTCCTTGAACCTCCTCTTGATTTACTTGAAGGTTAGTATTGTTTATTCTAATTTTAAGAATTTGTTTGTTTCCATTTGTTGTATTTGAACTATATACGTATGTTTGAAATATTGGCGTTTCTTTGGATTGGAAATCTCGATTTTAAATTTAAATTTCAATAATCTTCTGTGTCAGTATGTAGTTGAATTCTCTTTAGTGGAATATGTAGCTCTCTTTAATTCCAATACTAGTTACATGTTGAAAAAGTGTTAAGTGCTTCCACCAAACTTATTTGATAGCTTATTTGCTTATTTGATACTTGTTGCTTATTTGATGATTTTGAGTTTGTCCTGAAAATGTTAAATTTTTTTATGATCAGTTGCTCATGTTGGAGCAACAAATTGTTTGACTAGTTATTCTGGGCCCACATACTGCTATTTAACAGAATGAAAATGTGACTGAAAAAGACACCCTGCATTTTCTTAAAAACTCTTGTCAATTCAGACAACCTGCTACCTCTTACTTCCTTTCTGGAACCCAAGTGATTGTTGATTAGTATAATGTTTGGTTAAAGTAGGGAACACGGTACACCCTTAGAGAAGCGTAGTGGAGGGGAAGGGGGGGGGGAGGAGAGGGGAGGGAGTCTCCTTAAGCCCTCCCTCAAATTACGCTACACGTTCTGATAGAAATGAATAAAACTTACCGATAGGTAATTTTCATGGCTCTCCCTTAATACACTTTGTCCCCACCTCATTTTAATGCCAAATTACTTCCAAAGGCAAGTTTTCTCACTTTGCTCGCCCAAATCCAAGTAACACCAAGGCTTGGGCTGTGCCCTCGTGATCTCTATAAACATCCTCAAGTCTATCCATTACATAGTTACTAATTCACTTTTATTAGAAAGTTCTTCAGTAAGCACTTTATTAGAAAACCTTGAGAATTCAAACTGCATAGCTGCAAACATGTTTTGAAGAAAGAACACTATAAGCTTTATCACACAGGCACACCACCCTGATCGCAGTACTATTTAGTAATAGAGCTCCGGCAAGATACTAAGGTGAAATTGCCACCCCTTGTCCCCTCCACCGTGGATTTCCCCCTCGCCAGAGTGGCACAAAGTGCTGGTTTAAATGACTTCCTTAGGTTGTATCGTGTTCTAGACTTCAATCTAATGTTTTTGTTTATCAATATAATGTTTTTTGATAAAATTAAACTTGTGGGAATTGTGATGCAGTATTGTTGTCATAAGTACATGAAGAAATAAAAGAAGTCATCTCTGTCATTTTATTATTTAGAGAGCCGGCTATCAACGGCTTTGCCGACATCATAAGACTTGCTGTCTCTCGACTTGTGCCACATTGAGCAAGACTGATGATGATGGCATAGCTGTCAAAAGCTTGTTCTCTAAATAAATATATTAAGTTGACGGTAATGACTTCATTTATTTCTACAATGGAACTTGTAAGATTTATGAAAATTACATTTTTACCACTAGAGACTTGTGTGTTTGTGATATTCTATTATTTAGGCTTATCAAGTTTGAGGCAAAAGTTTTGATCTGCAAGCCAGAACAATATTGAACGCTGTAATTTGTTTTGTATCTTCATTATAAGAGACTATTGAGTAGTCTTCGCACTTGGACTTTATCAGAAGACTTTAGAATACTTGTCTTAATTATTTAGTTTTGGATGGTCAAAATTGTTATCCAAGGTAGAGAACTTGCTTACAAATTCTGCTTGAAATCTGGTATTTCTTGCTTGTCAGCTTCCATTTCGGTCTATCTTTTACCTCTGATTATTTCCATAATCTCCATGTGAACCTGAGCTGATGTCTATTTGCCATTACTACTTTTGCCTTAGTCAGACCTTTCGTTCCAGTAACCCATAATCAAACCAAACTGCAAAGGCATTTCTATTCATCTATACCATATATTTGTATGTTCTCTTCTATTATTTTGCACAAATTCTTCAATGTTTTTAGTTAAATTTTTACTCTTGCAAGAAATAGTAGGTCTACCATTTATGATTTTGCTCCTAACTCTTTTATGTTTTCATCATTCACTGAAAATTAAGACCTTTTTTGATATTTTTTGTAAATTTACTTTGTATTTTCCATATTTTCAAACTTCATTTGTAACATGTATGTTTGGTATTTTTCTAAAGAATTTTGTTCCATGATGTAAATGATTTAGTCACAGCTAAAATCATGAACTGCAAGGATTTTGCTGTGAGAGAACCAAATGTTATTGTCATTTTCATTCCTAAATAGCAGATTTTGTTTCCTGTAAAACAAAGCTTCATTGCGATGATTTTTTTGTTATAAAGTAAGAAATATACAACAAACTTAACAAAGACCTAAAAGTAAGAAACTCTGTTGTTTTGTAATAGTTTTGTTGCTTTTCACTTTGCATACTTTTGGTGCTACCAAAACATCTCCTTTCATTTTTTAGAAAGTTGTATTGCCAACCAAAGTTTGGAGAGAGGTACATAGTCAAAAGATTTACAAAAAATTGAAAGTTTTAAGTTGAATTTTATTCAGATCAGATTTGTACATTTCATGATTAGATCAACAAAAAAACAAGGACATTAGAAAGAAGGTTAAGACCAATCAAATGGTAAGAACACAAAAACGAAACAGAAGACATTCCTACATCCACAGAATGAATGAGAAAATATTGCCAAAATCTCCCTTAAAGAACAAGCTCTTAAGAGAAAAAGAGAAAGGATGGCCAAAGAAGAAATACCTGTATCACTCAGAAACACCAGAAGGAATAACAACCACGTCTACTTATCAAACAGGAACAGGCAACTTGCCTAATTAACCTGCAGATGATGACGATAATGATGATGATGAAAATATGATTTCATGTGATACTGAAAAAGTCAAATACTTCAGAACATGTACAGATTCTAAAGACAATACAGAAACTTCTGGTTCAAAACATTTGCAACCATTGACTTTTCAGTGCAAATTTTCTATATGTTTAATCCTCAATATTATTTATTTCTGATGTTCCAATAATTGTCACATAACCTTGTATTTCCTTTCTTATGAACCCAGTTTTAAATTTTATAAAATTTTAAATTCCGATTGTAAAGATGTCAGTGCCTTTTGCAGACAGATCTATTTCATAAAACAATACGGTCGGTTTTGAATATCTCAACAATAAATACTATTTGGACTGGAGTTGTTTAATTTTTTGAAGTTAAGACCTTTGAAACATTCAATTTTAGAATAGGGTCTATAACTATGTGCTTATTATTTTAGATATAAAGTTAAATTGCAAGTTTTCTAATTCAGCAGATGTTAGTAATACTTTTCTCCTCTATAAAGGATTGTTAATTTCATCAGTAATTGTCTTTCATTAATTCCTTAATTTTTCTCACATCTTCTGTAATAACAGAGAAATCGGTGTGTGAATTCCAAATGATTGTATTTAATTTTGTAGATAAAGACAAGTTGTGTTGAAGTAGCGTTGGTGGTTCTTGCAGCTGATCTGAATTGCTCAGTGGATACTCATCAATACTTCTGTTTTTCACATTGTTACTTTCATTTATTTGGGAAATATCTTTTCTTGATCTCAGCAGAACATGCTCAGAAGCAGGTTTGGTCTATTTTCATTGCACAGAATTTTTTTGCAGAAATATTTTTGATAATTATAAAGTTTCCTTTCAATAGTCAAATATAGTAGCTAAGGATTTTGTTCAAGATAAAGTTCAGAGTTATGTTTATGAAGATTGCATGACATTTTCAACTGTGCATGATAATATTTTGACTTTTTGGCTTTCGTTAGCCAGATATAATTCTGGTGCTAGTTGTGCTTTCTTGAATAATGAAAATAATTGTGAAACTGAATTTTTCAGGGGTGAAAAAATATCTACTACAAACTAGACTATAAAATTGTTGATTGTAACATTATTATAAGAATATTTTTTTTTATTATTTCAAATTATAAATCCTCTGTCTCTGTTATTCAATCATTGAAGGTATCAATTCCTACAGTTACTACAACAACTTGTGTTTCTTCAAATAAGTTGTGATAGTTATTGTAAGTTTAAAGAGGATGTTCTTCTAGATATAGATTCTTCTTTGGCTTACAGTTTATTGTTAATGATATTGTTTACTTTTTAGAATAGTGATATTATGAAATATTTTCCCATATTTAAGAAGGATATTTCAAATATATTCATATATTAATATTACCACTTATAAATTGTTTAATTTATAAAATCTTAAGAAATCAAATACATACTTCATTTTAAATGTTGAGATTTTGTTTTCTATAATTTTTTTCAGAAATGAAACAAAATGAAAGAAATGATAAAGAATGCCAAGATGATTCAACAGTGCCTGAGGTTGGAAAACATGAAAGGACACATCGGTACACAAAAGCACAGGCACGGCAACGATACAAGAAGAATAAATCATAAATGTGTTGCTGAGCAAATTAATGTTTTTTACCGTAAGAAGCTTGCATTTCTGTGATGTGTATCTACATCTCTGGCACAAAATGTCAGGCTCTCAACAAAAATAATGTCTCTAAATACCTATAAATAACTGTATGAAATCTGAGGTAGATTTGCCAGTAAGTAAATTTAATTTACTTATTACATATTATCAGATCAGCTTTACTTAAGAGGAAAAATGCATTAATAAAGTAGGACCTACAGTGATAGAAATGATGCTGTGAAAATTTTTTAAAATTCATTGCTGAAAAGTGAAGAATGATGCTCACTCGAGAGTTGTTGATTTCTGTAGCTCTTGCGATGAATCGTTTATGTATATATCTATACATATATATATATATCTAGTGTGGGTTGGTAAAGTTTGCACATTTTGAGGATGACTTTGTCTCCGTACAAATGATCTGTTACGAAGAAGGACATTTTAAAAGGAAAAGTAGAACTTGAGTGAATCAAGTTTTCATGCTGATAAGCTATGCTAGTTCTAACAACGATTTACAAATTTTTATAGAACACTGTCTTGTTTTAACAAATGATATATTCTTCAGAAATGTTTTCATATTTATACTGCCTTAAAAGTTTACCTATGCCAGAAATATATTCATCTTTTGTAATATATTTACTATAGTTGTGTAGAATATTGTAAAGTAAAATAGTTTTTGTATTTATTATGAAAAATGAGGTGTTATTTATTATTGCACAGACCACATTGTGCATGTACATTTTCTTGTTCAGATGTATCTTAGTAAATTCAGTCCTTGTTAAATGTAGATGGTAAAAGCATACATGTTATGTTTTGGAATTTTAGTCATTTTATGTAAGATCTCTATAAGTGGAGAAATTAATACCAATGGTTGCTTAGAAGATGTAGAGAAACTAACTTTTCTGGGCAACATATCACATTTCTCTAGACATTTAAAGTGGACCCTTTTTATCTAGAACTATCTCTAGTTGAATGAGAGGGCAACTAGTATATAGAATACAGTGTCATTTTCCAAGTGCTCCTTTTTCATGTCAAATCTTTTTCTCTGACATATTGCAAAATTTTAATATTTACACAAAAGTGTACTAGTACTACCTACTTGCATTTAACAACCTAGCAAGAGTGCTAATCTGCTAATGCATATAAAAAAATTAGATAAAATGATTTATTAGATTGAACTCAACAAAACTTTTTCAGCTATGGTACTTATTGAAATTTTGTTTTTTTTGGTTCTGGGAAGAAGTAAAATGTTTCTCCTTGAAATTTTCAGTTTTACTTAAAAAAAAAATGTTTTTTATTATTTCTTATTGGAAGACAATCTTCAGATTATTGTTTGCTGAGTGATCACCATTAGTTATGTAGTTGAACAGTGTGTGGCATTTTCTGTAATTGAGCATTGGATATTAGTTTTATGGTATTGTTCACATGTTTTGAAATATATTTACATTTTCATTTATATTAACATTTTAAAAATCTCATTGCTCAAAAATCATAAAATTTATTTTGAGTTGGTGATTACATGAAAGAGAAATTGTTTATTATTACAATGTTAATATTTTTCTGAAATTAACTGTTTTGAGTTATTGTGTTTGCTGATAATGAAAAATGTGTGTGACAAAAACAATTGTATGTGAAATTAGATTTAAATATTTTTAATATAAGGTTCACACTTCTGTTACCAAGGGGGCACATCTTTCTGTCTTACATTCTTTTGATTTTTAATGAATTTTCTCTAATTTTAAACTACCTAGTAATATTAGTATCTTCAGTCATTATGTATTAAATGCATTTAGATTGCATGACTTACTTTATGAATACCTTCGACCATGTACCTCTTATTGTTTGTTTGCTTAGGTGTGTTTTTTTTCACATGAGAACACATCAGGACTTACTAATGAAAATATGTACAATCTTTTCTCAAGAGAAAATTGTTTTGTCATAGCGATGCTTTTAATATATTTCTAAGGGTAAATTGAGTTTTTGGTAATTTCATATTAATTTCCTATTATCGAGTGGTTAAGAAATCAATGTTCCGTTCCTTTGAGACTTGGCCTTTGTTATCATGCAATCTCTTTTCTGTTTCTTCTTTTCTTTGCACAATCAAGTTAATATTTTCTACATTTTCTGCTTCAAGTTGGGGTGAAAAAAATCTGTGAATATGCCTAGGACTGTGTGATTTTATGTTAATTTTTGATTTTTTAATTGCATTTTATGAATATCATATTTGCAGAATATTGTTTGTTTTTATTAATGTACTTGTTTGAAAATTGTACATGTTAAATAAATAAAATAACCATAAATGTTGTTTTCATTACATTGACTGTATTAGTAGTGTGAATGGAAATTTATGACTGCACGCAAGCAGGCAAAATAACCATATTCCAGTAATAGATTTGTGGCTGGTGACAGCTAAGTTGGGGACTAGTTCTTCTGCTTGGAGAAGAGGGCGAAGTATTTTTGGAGTCAGTATGAACACTGGATTTTAGACAGCCAATGTGTGTGTGTGATTATGGCTATTCCAAGAAAAAGTTTTTCAGAAAAGGCAGCATTTAACTGTTGAACTTCATGATTTCTGACTGTTTGCCTCTCTGTATATTCAACTTGCTATTACCTAGTACTAGACATGACTGAAAGATGTTAATTCTTAATGTAAAGATGTTAAGCCTGGTTACCCTATTGGACTAAATCAAAATACATTTAGTAGGAGATTTTTATGGGCAAGGCTGTTTTAACAGCTTTGAGAGCCCTTTGGCCGATGTTCATTTGGACCTACGCTTACTTTCACTGATCTCTCCCCCCACCACATTTAAGACTAGTTTTGGTAAAAAAAGAAAAACAACTCATCACTGAGTGACATTCTCGCATCAACTAGCAACATTCCATATTATAAATATTATCGAATGATGTGTAACACATCCCTCTGTTATGTCATTCCTTTGCGGTATAGTTAAATCATACATCACTTTTTTATAAGGTTTTTATTTTATTTTGTGAAAAATTTGGTATCTATTAAAAAAAATTTTGTTTGAGTACTGGGGGCCCTGAGCCTGGGCCCTTTGGGCCTGTGTGTTAACACAACCCTGTTTATGGGCTTTTAGAAACTTTTGAATTCTTTTTTTAGGAATTTCCTCACTGTTTTCTAGATATTTGTGAAAAACTGAAGGAGTGCACTCTCACACCTGCCTTCAAGGGATAGGAAAGAGCAATGGGAGTAGTTTTGATGAACATGTTGACAGAAACTTTCTCATGTTTTGGAGGTCATGTGTACACAATTTTATTAGGGTTTGAATAAAATTAGATCTGAATACAAAGAAAATGCATTTTATATAATGAAAAGTAATGATTTGGCAGAAAGTAGCCTATTGCCCAACAACATACTATAACCTAGAGAAAATCATCAATGTTAGTAAAGCTGTTTTTAAGAATAGCCAAGATAAAAGACAAAAATTGTCAAAATAAGTGAATGAACCTTTACATTGTGAGTAAATAAACATATAACTCCAGTTATTTTAAATCACAGACATAAATTTCAAATTTTTTATACATGTATTAATACATTTTTATTTATACATTTGTATAGCCACGTATGTTCCAAAAGATAAATGGTGCCTGTTGTGACATATTTGAAAATCGTTAGAAAGAGGTAAGAAAGATACCTCAGATAGCCCCAAAATACTTGTCTGGGTCAGGGACGCCCAACTTGCATGAACTCAAGGGCCACAACTAAAATCTTTAATACGGTTGCGGGCCATATTTTCATCAGTCGGGCAATCCACATCTGAATCCACGTGGGGGTGATCTCGGCAATTTGCCCGGCTGCTGCGAAACGGAAGGGGGGGGTGGAATCATGCGTGATAGCGGGCCATACCACGCATAACGCAAACACATTGGGAAGATTTTGAATTTCTGAATTTACTACAAAAACATTTTTAGATCTAAACTATTTTTACATTTAAAATGTGTTGACTCCCCTTAGGGTGCTAGCGCTAGGCGCGCAATATTCTCTCCCGACATGAATGAAAGAGACTTCCACTTCTGACTAAATGACCTTTCGCGGGCCACAATAAATGGAACCGCGGGCCGTCAGTTGGACAACCCTGGTCTCGATGTAATTGTCTTTCTACTGGATAGGAACACCTCCACCTCCCGGGATGTAGTAGTGCAGGCTGCACTCACCAGATTAATGATTAAAGTTGTTACGCCCGAAATCAATGTTCCCTTACTCACTCACCCACACTTCCAATGACTGAGTCAATTCTCCTATTATAAAAATCAGAAACTCTTCAACAGGTCCCATCGAGTTTTTTCGATAATGTCTTATCGGAATCTACTGCCGTGTCCGAAGCAGAATAGCGTGGTTTTGTGCGCATAACGTTTGCCTGGAAATAGGGCAAACTCATGTGCAACCTCGAACTGCTGCGAACAAGCTGCTCCTTTGCAGTTTGTCAGCCAACACTCCTTTGCAGTTTGTCAGTTTTTCAACCAACGTTTTTCCAGAATCGCGGCTGATCTCACGAAGGGACTAAAACCACAAAATCCAACATCATACACTTCCCTAAAAATTTCCGACCCGATATTTATTTCCGAAACTTCTTCGAAGGAAATCCTCAGGATAGTCTGTGAACTAAAAAATAAATATTTATCAGGCTTAGATGAATTTCCGAACCATTTATTAAAAACGTGTGCACCTGCCTTTATACACCCGTTAACTCACATTTTCAATGCTTCTTTATGCACAGGAATATTTCCAGATATTTTCAAAACAACAAAAATTAAGCGACTTCGTAAAAAAGGGAACAAAAATGACACTCAATGCTATCGGTCAATTTTTCTCTTGTCAGTTTTCTCAAAAATATTAGAGAGGCTTTTCTGCACTCGAATGGAAGCTTTTCTCAGAAAAAAACGAAGCGTTTTCAGACTCGCTACACGGTTTTAGAAAATCAAAATCTACGGAAACTGTCATTTTTTCTTTTCTTAAAGATGTTGTTTCATCAATGGACCAAAATGGAATATTTTTAGATCTTTCGAAAGCTTTTGACGTTATTGACCATAACATCTTGCTCTCAAAATTACCTTCATACGGAATACGTGGTATTGCCCTAGATTGGATTACATCGTACCTTTAACATCGAACACAAAGAGTAGAAATACCGTACTGGCACGCAAGACGATATGCCCTCCTTTACTAAAAATGGAAAAAACAGTTTTGTTTACCGATGATACGAATGTTCTTTGCAAAAAAGAAGCAGTAAATAGTACAATTTCAGAAGTTTCAAATTGGTTTCGTAATAAAAAGTAGTCAACGAAGGAAAAATGGTTTTTGTATACCAGCATTATAAACGTCATTTTCTGGGGCAAGAAATCGTTCATAAAAGGGTCTTTTACGGCACAAATGATGACGTATTAGATTTTACTGCACGAATGATTGCGTCATCACACATTCAGCCAATAGTAGCGAGAGAATCGTGGGGAGGTAGAAGAAGACGGAACAGCCGACCACCGTTTTCTCGCACGGATGTCAACAATGCCATCTTGAATTTGATTTCCAGAGGGCGTTGGATGTCAAGCACCCGAGACGTCAGAAGAAAGTTGTTTCGCGAAATTAAGTTTGATTCTCTTGTAAATTTATAATGCTGTTATACAAAAAAATAGCGTATGCAACTCGTTTATAATGTTGCTTTATTGCATTCGTACAAATTTGAAAACTCGCTCCTAACGTCGCTCGTTTTCAAAACATGTACTCATGCAATAAAGCTTAACATTATAAACTAATTGCATAAACTACTATTAATGCATTTTTGCATTTCAAATCGGCAATCGCATGTTTCATTGAAAATGAACAATATGCAATTAGCTAATGTTAAAGTAACAACATTTCTAGGTCTCTCAATTCAGTCAACCCTCAAATGAAATGTACATAAATCAGGTAAACACTAAATTAAGTTCATTATGTTACGCATTCAGAATTCTTTCAAATTCTGTCAGCCTTCATGCAGCTCGTTGCGTGTATTTTGCAAATGTAGTACATTCCCGCCTGAGATATGGCATAATATTCTAAGGAAGCTCAACCTTTAGTACCTAGACTTTTACATTGCAAAAGAAAATTATTCGAATAATGAAACAATGCCATCCACGTGATTCCTGCAAGCCTCTTTTCATTGAGCTTGGAATCTTACCATTGCCTTGCCTATTTATCTACGAATCTGTAATATTTGTTAAAACTGTCTTACTTAACGGCGGGAACATATTTTCATGCAATGCTGATGTTTATATTTACAATACACGTCGTAGAAATCACTTTCATCAAGTATCAGTATCAACAATTCACTACAAGAAATCCACATACTGTAATGGTTTTGGGACTATATCCTCCCGTATTCACGGCCCCACGCTGGAGCGCCACTGAAATGGTTCCTGGCCTATCCTACCTGCTCTATTCATTTATGCACCCACGTTGGTGCTACTGGAAGCGATCTCTCCCGATCCCTCCTCACTAATTTTATATCGTAATCCTATACTTCATAGAATCTACTTCGTTTGGTTGAGCGCCTGGTTTCATTGACATTCTCTGACAAAAAATAATATCCTCACTCACCTGTTGCCCGAACCTCAGCTAGCATATACAAATAGAGCCTTACCTGGGCGTGACTACTGTGATCATTCCATACGGAATTGAAACGGTGTATCTGCACGCTCGTGCCTGGGTCAGTTTCTAGCTAAATACAAAACAGTACTCATAATCCAGGTATACATGAGCCGCAATGAGCGTTCATTCATTTATTTGCTTTTCCTCTCCATTAACAAGTTGTCAAGGCAGCTATTTGACACCCCTTTTATATGAATTGCCCCTTTTATGGCATGCAACATTTTACACAATGACATAAATACCCTGGATTTAAAACATAAACAAATACAAAAATCATTCATACTTAAAGAACATAAACAAAATAAACATTCATACCGGAATGCGCATTCTGTCGTGACTTTATACTGTTATTTTACTCTTAACTTAATTAGCATGACTTGGTCTTCGACAGAATCTTCAAAATTTATTCCCCCTCTTTACTTGTCAAATAAAAATATATATTTTTTGTTCATGCGACTTTCCTGGTGCTGCTAATATACGGCGACACACATCGCCCGTCGTTGACCAATATTTTTGTACACAGCTCGTGTACCCAACTCCATCAAATCAGCCGCTACCAGTTTGAAGTCCACGAATCACCATCAAAGTCCCCGTTCAAAACTATTACGATGCACCTCGCCCGAACTCATCAAGTTCCATAAAAATGTTCGATCGTTTTCGCGTCCTAAATTACGCGAATGACTGTTTTTGCAATTTTGTCCACTAACTGTTCGCAGATAATTTAAACTTCACTTCCATTATATTAAAATGTCTTCATCTCATTAATAGCGTTCCCGCATAAACTTTCACTAACTAATTACGCAAAAATTTCGAATTTCCTATCACTCTGATACGGGTTATGCGTACGCTGCGAGAGCTCAACTCACACTGAACTATCCTGTCTTTGGCATTGTTGGTCCAGAAGCCGGAAACTTTTTTATAAAACACCTGCCCATCACTGCAAAAACATATCGCAATATGTTCATAGTTCTATGTTTTACGGGCTTCTTGCGTCTCATTACTAGTTTCATAAATTGTCTAATCTTTAGTTAAGAAATGTCACATCGTTATATTTCTTCCCCCTTTTTTTTCTTTAAAATAATTATTTTGTGTTATTCATCCATGATGACGTCACTCCACTACGTCAGACGGCGCGTCGTTTGTTTTCACTAATCCCTCACGTAATAAATCCAAATATTCAATTTATCTAGGTCCCGTGTTAATTTTCCCGTGCCGTGGGTAATTTTCTCATGATCCAAATATTATACTCTACAATTCCAGAAAGTTTGAAGTCATTTCATCAAGGCGTTCTCGAGATATTTATATGAAAACTGGTTTCTTTCATACTTTTGCTATCACAACAATGGGTTCCATTTTCTACGTTTCTTAGCGATACATGCAATTTGTACCGTTTCTTGTACCTTCTTAACTCGCGGTTCGATTTTCCTGATTTTCGCTTTACATTTTTTCTGAAATTCTGTTCTGACCATTGTTTATATTGCCCTTTCACGCTTTCGCGTTTTCCGCTAATTTCTGAAAATTATATGTCCGCGGCGTCGTCGTCTATTGTTTCTTCTGTAGTTTAATATCTATATGATGAAATAAAATTTTGCTTTCGGGATCTGCGCGTTCTGGGGTTGTTGCAAATCATGTACAATACATGTACGTTCCTTTACAACGCTTTCCCAGATGTCATTAAACAATTAAAGTCGGTACACAAATTTAAAGTTAAAAGTAAAATATGTTCTGCTGCATAACTGTTTCTATACAATTAGAGACTATACTGATCATCAAAAAGAAAACTAATGTTTATTTTAACAAACTCAATGATCTATAATGGATTAGTTTACATTTGTATTGTATAATTTCTTAAAAAAAGACTCAATATGCCTCTAATAAGTAATGTACTTCAGCTTCCGGGTCAATGACCCCCATCTCGATCAGGTTTTGGTTCAGTTTCCCTGATCCATTGAGCAAATACTGAGATGGCCCTTTGTTTTGCTCCTGGACTTAAATGTAGCTTCACTGTGCGCACGTTTTGTTGAGGTTTCCTTTTGCTTGTAGTGGTAGCAGTAGAGCTGAGGGTGAGTTACTATATTGTTAGCAATGCAGAAAAATCAGATCTGCAGTTCGTTTATCGTTGCTAATAGTTTTTCTATAACTCGGGAACGAAAATATCTAGTTTTTCAAATGTTTATAATCTCCTACTTTTATTTTATTATTATTATTATTATTATTATTATTATTATTATTATTATTATTATTATTATTATTATTGTTGTTGTTGTTGTTATTATTATTGTTGTTTTAACTTTCAACTATTTATCGTTAAAATATTGGAATGGGATTCTGGTACTCAAGAAAACGTGCGCAAGTATTCTTCTCCCCCATACGTAATATACAGTTTTTACTGTTTTTTGGACCAAATAAATTAAATTAAATTATCACCCCGCAGCACGCCATTTCATTTTTATGGTGTTCTCAAACGGCGTGAGGGTAGTACCGACTTCCGCAAACGCGAGCGGTTGTAGTCACCGGCAACTTACCTTATCGAAATCATTATGATGTTGAAGCTATGACGCAATGTTTATAACCACGTTTAGTTGCCGCGAAGTGTAACTAGCCTACGTTGTCCTCGTTTCAGAATCTCCCAGAAATATTAAAGCAGTATCGATATACTCACTTTTTCTGTAAAGGGATTTTCTTAATAAAGGAAATACGTATCTTAAACAGAGTATTACTCTGATTTCAAATAACTTTATAATGGCGGGATAAGATGTCAAATACTTATGTTTTTTGAGACATATTTGACGTCACATTTTACATACGTGTATTTGAAGATATTTTCCCGATATTATGGGAATGATACCGACATTAAAAAAATACAGAATTCAGATTCAGGTGGCTTCTAATAATACATGTATTGAAGATAACTGCCTTCTGCGTATTGTATATATTCCTGGCATCCAAGTGAAGACGTGTGCTTGAAGTGTCATTTTCAGAATCACTCTGGCTGTTGTCATTAGCACAGTTGTTACTTTTCAAAACTTCCACTGAGCTGCGTCTTTACGGGTGAGATCAGTATATTTCTGAATCTTTTCTTGACATTTTGCTTTTATGTTGTGGATGTTGGATTTTGATACATCAATAAAGAAACCCTGTTGATGGTTTCTGTCCATGTATGTTGTATCGGCTCTATTGCTGCTGATTTGTCTGTCATTGATAATTCCAGTAGAAAGCGTACGTTTCAATTACGTTCTGAGGAACATATTTATAGACTATTACTATTATTCTTCCAAATTTTTAACTCTATGTGCAGGAACATTCGCCTGACTTTTGCTGGTCTAGACTCGGTCGATCTCGCAGAGACATGTCACGAACGAATGTTACTCTCTAGACATTTTAGTCAATCGTGACCTAATCAGCAGTGCATCCCAGGATTTCTCTTACTATTCTGCAGCTGTCCAGTATTTGTCCTTTCTGCATTTGCTCTACGCATGAAAATGGTAATTCCAACTCTTGAACTGAATGCACTGTGTTTTGGGATTAATCCTGAGGTGGACATGATTATCGGTTATATGTCGATAATCTGAAGTCTTTATTGTTGATGATGCTCTTGAGTCAGCGGTACATATTTCAGAATTTTCAAGTTATAGTATACAGATTCTAGATTGTTATTGTTGACGACTGCAAAATCGATTATCATGGCTGTTTTCTTGAGCTTGTTTAGAACTATTATATCTGACCTATTCGAAATTTGGTGTTTGTAATTATGCTTTTGACCCAGTATAACTTCAATTCTTCATTTTCCATGACTGTAGAAGGATTATATTTGTAACTAGCTGACCCGGCGAACTCTGTTCCGCCTTAACAGCCGGTCCCATCTTTTTCTCGCTTCGCACTCTCTGTGAGAAACTGTACTATCCTTGTTGCACTCGTGATAATAAAGCAATTGCAGATTTGTGTTTTTCTCTCAAACAAAGAAGAATTTAAAAAAACGCTCTGATATTAAATAGATAATTAAAAAATCTATTACGTAGCAGAGCGTTTTTTTTTTGGAATTGATTTTTGTTTAAGAGAGAAATACAAAGCTGTAATCATAGGGACCGGCTGTTAAAGGCAATAAATAAGCAGATTTTGGAATTTATTAAGTTAAATTGTTTATTAGAAAATGCAAATAAAAAAATTAACTATATTAATCATTCATTATTGTTCCTGTATTTTGGTGCATAGGTTGCACTCTTCAGTTAAGTACCTTCACGCGAAAACATGCGAAATCACGCGAAAACGTGCGAAAACGTGCGTTCTCACACAGGAACGCTGTCGAACGGGATAAATAGTATCCTATGTCCGTCTCCTGGCTCTAAGCTTCCTGCTCACCAATTTTCAGCCAAATCGGTACAGCCGTTCTTGAGTTATAAATAGTGTAACTAACACGACTTTCTTTTATATATATAGACTAGCTGACCCGGCGAACTCTGTTCCGCCTTAACAGTCGGTCCCATCTTTTTTTCGCGTCGCACTCACTGTGAGAAACTGTACTATCCTTGTTGCACTCGTGATAATAAAGCTATTGCAGATTTGTGTTTTTCTCTCAAACAAAGAAGAATTTCAAAAAAACGCTCTGATATTAAATAGATAATAAAAAATCTATTACGTAGCAGAGCGTTTTTTTTTTGAATTGATTTTTGTTTAAGAGAGAAATACAAAGCTGTAATAATAGGGATCGGCTGTTAAAGGCAATAAATAAGCAGATTTTGGAATTCATTAAGTTAAATTGTTTATTAGAAAATGCAAATAAAAAAATTAAGTAGATTAATCATTCATTACTGTTCCTGTATTTTGGTGCATAGGTGAAGTATATATGGGTATAACGTAAGTATATAATAGGTGTAGTATATATAGATATAACGGCGAACGAAAAGCGGCTATCAATATCGCCTTCTGTTATCAGTGCGGCGTTACAACAATGGGTTACAACAGGCAACAATGACCGCTAACATGCGAAATTACGCGAAGACGTGCGTTCTCACACAGGAACGCTGTCGAACGGAATAAACAGTATCCTATGTCCGTCTCCTGGCCCTAAGCTTCCTGCTCACCAACTTTCAGCCAAATCGGTACGTTCTTGAGTTATAAATAGTGTAACTAACACGACTTTCTTTTATATATATAGATAACGGCGAACGAAAGGCGGCTATCATTATCGCCTTCTGTTATCAGTGCGGCGTTACAACAATGGGTTACAACAGGCAACAATGACCGCTAACATGCGAAATCACGTGAAAACGTGCGTTCTCACACAGGAACGCTGTCGAACGGGATAAACAGTATCCTATGTCCGTCTCCTGGCCCTAAGCTTCCTGCTCACCAACTTTCAGTCAAATCGGTACAGCCGTTCTTGAGTTATAAATAGTGTAACTAACACGACTTTCTTTTATATATATAGATGGGACATTACAGAAGTCCGTATTTTCTTACTAATTCTTAATAATTATTAATTAATTCTTACTAATTATTATTATTATTATTATTATTATTATTATTATTATTATTATTATTATTATTATTATTATTATTTTCCCTCTCTCGCTTGAACTCTCCAAGGGTTTAGGAATGACATCCACGTACTTGCAGATCATCTGCTAAGGTCGTTAGTCTCGTAAGGGTAGTGCATGTTTTCTCCTCGGGAGGTGGCGGTGACCTTCTGCTGGATGGTGAGATCCGGTGTCAACCTTCCAGTCGGCAATTGGGTTTTCCCCAACCAGGTATCTCCCAACAATGGGGCACCGCCCCAGCCCGGACAAGCTCTGAGCTCCTCACCGGTCTCCCAGCACGTGTGATAGTGTAGTGCATGTTAGTGTGTGTGTGTAAATAAGGGGTGAGGATAAGACAAGGTAGAGGAAGGAAAGATCCCGCGCGGTTCGTGGTTCCTATGTTAGGGTACCTACTGCTCCGGTAATCGCATGGTATTGATCAGAACAGCCGGTCGCTAGAATTCACCTCCAAACAGCGGCTGAACTCGACCTAGCTATGAAACTAGTGCCGAAAATCCTGCCACCGTCGGGACTAGAACCTAGGACTTCCCGGTCAGAGGCACTGCAGTGACATCAGCTGATGTCCTGAGCCTCCTCTCCCAGTCGTCTGCTGAGGAGCAGCGTGCGGCTGAGAACCTGGTGGAGCAGCCAGTGGCGCAACTGCCCCAGAAGAGGTACCGCAAGTACGGTTTATCCCTATGCGTCGCATATGAGCACAGAGGGTGTAGTGACGCGACACTAGTTACGCCCACCGCCACTCATGATTCCGGCGGCGTCAGGTCGACGCCGAGCTAGGAGAGCCACCGCAGGAGGGAGCGGCGGCTGGGGTAGTTGTGGAGGGGCGTCGGAGGTTCCTCCCTCCTTCCCTCGCCCTCCTGAGGCGATGGCTGATAACCGGCCAAGACGGCCGCGGCCTCAGAAATTTTGGTGCGCTTGTCACGAAGAAACTGGTAAATTATTGAGATTATACTAGACTCCTTTCTGTCCTGTACTTTTGGAACATATTGTGGATTATAACAATGTCGCTACGAAACGGTACAGATCTTTAGGTTATTTGTGAACTAAGCTATTGTGACACGGCTTTGAATTTGGATTGTAATTAACTGGTTATTTGTGGAATACTAGGCTTATTGCCCTTTCCCGGTCAGATTAGAGAGAACCCCCGCAAATCGACTTGAAGTTTGTCACCGGTTCTACCGGGGAAGAACACCGCCACTTCCTAGAAAATAAAATGCCCCACACTTTCGGGACTAATGGCCATAACTGTTGTCACGCCCGGAAACCCAAAATAATAAACGAAAGGTTAGATCACTGCACATTATACATGAATCTTCGATACATGAAGAAAAGGCATGAGTAAAGAAATAGTGAGCACGAGTAAAGAGATGAACAAACTGAAAAAAAGTGTGTCCACATCGCACTTGACCCAGCTTCAGCCTCGCAGATCTCGTCGCCGAGGACCAGACGGCTGCACGGCTCAGTCCCGTCTGGGGGCGTGTCCCGCGCGCTGAGCCACTGAGCCGGGCTCAGCGCGGGTTTGCGTCTGTCAGCGCCGAGCGGGGCGGGGCAGGGCAGGGCGGGACAGGGCGGAGGGGCCGGAGGTGGCGGGGAGGGGCGGAGGGGGTGGGGCCGGGCGGAGGGGGTGGGGCCGGGCGGAGGGGGTGGGGCCGGGCGGAGGGGGTGGGGGGGCGGAGGGGGCGGGGCGGGGCGGAGCGGTGAGGGTCGCTCGTAAAGAGGCTAGCGGCGCGCGGCGTGACGGGGCCGGGCGTCGCGACGCCCCGCGCCGACGGTGGCGGCGGCGGGGGCGGCGGGCGCGCGGGTGAGCGTGACCGCGACGCGTGTGGCGTGGAGCGCCCGGCCACTCAGTGGGATTGCCGCCTGCGATGCGCTGTTTACGGCGCGTGGGCGTGGGACGACAGGGCGTGCGGGGGCGGACGGAGACGTGCGCGGGTGCACGACGGGCTTGGCGACGAGTGGGCGGAGTCGTGCGAGATCACGCGGGGCGAATGAGGCTGTGTGAGGACGGGCAGTGGCGTGTGGTAGTGTGCAGGGGCGTAGGGGTAGGTTCATGAAGTCTGGGGGCATGGAGTAGGCGGAATCGCGGGGATCATGTGGAAGCGAGAAGGATCTTGTGGGCCGTGCGGGGACGGGCAGAGGGTGTGGTGTATGTGGGATCACACGAGGACTTGTGGGGGCTTGTAGGTCGTGCAAAAAGGAGCAGGTC
Source organism: Teleogryllus occipitalis (assembly GCA_011170035.1). NCBI lineage: Eukaryota > Metazoa > Arthropoda > Insecta > Orthoptera > Gryllidae > Teleogryllus > Teleogryllus occipitalis. The sequence continues at coordinate 109,655 of BLKR01014928.1, read as the reverse complement.
CGTGTGATGTCACGCGGGGGAGAATAGCAGACGTGTGAGGTCTCTCTAGAGGGGGAAAACGTGAGGATTGTGTTGGGACGAGAAGGATTTTGTGGGTCGTACAGGGACGGGTAGAGGCGCGCGATGTTACGCGGGGGTGTAGCAGACATGTGAATCTACAATGAGAGCAGTCATGGGGGAATCATGCGGGGGGGGTGCCTCGTGTCACGCTAGAGTGGGGGGTAGCAGATTATGGCGAGTGGGCTGAGTCTTCAGGGGTAATAGGAGTTGGGTGGGGATTCGGGGGTCGTACACGGAACGGCAATGGCGTGTGTGCACGCAGGCCTGCTTGGAGCGAGCGGGGACATTTGGGAGCACGCGTTGGCACGCGGAGCACGCTATGTGGAGCCTGGGGAATAGGGCTTAGGAGTACATGCGGGGGAGAATGGAGAAGATGAGGCAGTAAAGGGGATAGGGAATGTGGGATGGCGTCTAGAATTGGGTGGGCTAGTACCATGATGGGTAGGACACGCAGGGATGTGCGGGGGTGTGGTGTGCGAGCGGAGACATGCGGACGTGCGTGGATGTGTTGGTGCGAGGCGATGGGTTGGCGCGGACGTGCGGGAGTTCGTAGATAAGGAATACGGACGAGCGTGAGAGGAAGTGCTGAGACCTGTGGAGCGTGCACAGTCGTACGGAAGCGTGTGGAGCGTGGGGGCCTGTGATGGTCCGTGAGATCTTGTGACTGCGCTTGAGAGCGTACGATGAATCATGGGGGCTTGTGACGGAGCATGGGCGTATGACAAATCTATAGTGGAGCGTGCTGACATGTGATGAAGCGTGGTGGCGTGTAATGGAGAATGAGAATAGGTGATGGAGCTTGGGAACGTATAATGGAGCATGAGGGCTTATGATGGAGCATGAGGGTCTGAGGGTCCAAGGGAGCGTGTGATGAATCTTGGGTAGTGATGGAAAATTTTACCAACATATCGATATTTCGATATATCACCAATGGGTTGTCGATGACGATGATAACATCGACAAAAATATCGATGTTTAAAGGATCGGTGTTTCTAATATGACGAAAGATTTCGAAGAAAAATGTCCAGGTTCTGATGTGGTAGTCAATATACTCTGTCAATATATTCTAAGTTTGTCATTTTAATTTTCTAATCAATATTCTATATAGTCAAGGTTCAAACTGCAATGTATGTTACCACGTACAAAATAATAAAAAAAGATAAGAACACTAGAGAAAGATTGCAAATAGCAAACGGATCCGTGCCGCCTGGAGGTCGACAACAGCGACAGTTGTCAATGGCTGTTGATTGCAAGCAATCCACAAATAAAATAGATCCTGGCAATTTTATTTACATCGGAGATTCTTTTTTTGAAAAAAATAGATGTTTCTGGACAAATAACTGTATCTGAGAAACCATCGGAGCGTATGCTGGATCGTGGTGGCGCGTGATGAAGCGCGGGGGCGTGTCCCGGCGCGTGTGGGCGTCCTGGAAGTGTGGAAGCGCGCGAGGACAAGTACACGGGCAAATTTACGAATGGACACAGGAGGCACGTGCCTAAGGCGGCAATATTTTAGGGACGGCAAAAATTGTGGACTAAAATTTTGTCTAAGGAGCTTCTTCTTCGTGTGTCACGTCTTTCTATTTTTCTTTTTTTAATTTGTATTCTATGAGTTTTTGAACAAAATGAATAAATTCTGGCAAATTAATTTATTAATGGGCTGATAATACCTTTTGCTATATATTGTGGTAAGTCAAAATAAGCGATGTTGACATTTTTCAGAAGTCATACATTTAAGATTTAATTACAATTACCGACAAGAAGTCATGTTGCATCATTGTAAATTATTCATATAATACATTTTTGTAATTGTACTTATTTAAATACTTGAAATTTTGATAATTGACGATGTCTTATTTCGTTTGTATTTTCTAGTGTTAAATGTGGACATCTACATAATTTCAACAACGATAGAATAATAAATATGTTTTACTTTAAAAAAATATATTGTTTCTATACATCAAAATATATAATTTAAAAAAATAATTGATTTCACGTAGAAAAAATTGAACACGCATAAACTATTAATTAAATTATATTTAATATTAGTCATAAATACGTGTGTTCAAATTTTCAACATAAATTATACTTGTTATTTCTTATAAATTTTTTCGTGGATTATTTGAAAAAAGAAAAAACAACAATTTTCGTGCAAAAAAAACATTTTTACAGACGACAAATCCGCTTCTGGGCGTGTAGAGCCGGCGGGGACGTGTTGCGTGTACTGGGAGCGCACGGGTGCCTGATAGGGCGGGCAGGGGTGAGGACCTGTGGCGACTTGCGTTCCTCTTCAACTCACCAGCGCCGTGTGCGTTTCTCGCGACCACACGAACGAACGCATATTGGAAGGACTTCGGCGAATTCCGGTCGTAGATTCCTGTTACAAAGGATGGATTGCGTTCCGTTTACACGTGTGCGGAACCTGCGGTTTCTTTTCAAAGGAATTGTTCGGGCGGGTGGTTGCTGCTCCACTTACTGATGTTTCGTGCAAAGCGAGATTCTGGGTTGCCCCTATTGGCGATGAAGTTTTGGAAACTGCTGGTAGCTGGCGTTTTTGTTTTGAATTTGTAAGTATGTATACTTGCACATTTAATTAGTTAGATTATAAGCATTCATAATGTTGCTTATTTTATTTTAAAGATATTTGATTCACTTTTGGTGTTTTGTATTTTTCTCAACTGTTCGTCAATCAGGATTGAAGAGAAAAAAGTTGCATAAAGAAGAACACTTCAATGAAGACAACGGAAAGGACACATTCAAAATCAAGCCCACCATCTAAACATATTTTACGATAATATTACCTACACGGCCACTTTGTTAAATAATGTTCGTTTAGTCGCTAACTTATTTATTCTCAAACGTTTTAATTGATTTTAATACGTTTTAATTGGTTTTAATTGTCACCATTATCATCATATTTTAAAGTATATTTTTTACCTCTGTAGCAACTATTTTTCTTAGCTCTAGGTTTCATCCAGCATTGACGTACAGAACCACATTCAATCGACTTCCCTCGTCCTGTTAGAAAGGAGAGCTACGGTTTTTTTTTATTTTTCGGTTCGTTTCTTCCCATATATTGCAATAAAACTGTACTCACAATTTGTAATAATGGAATGAATGAAATCAATTTGTGTATACCAGCATTATAAACGACGTTTTCTGTTGCAAGAAATCATTCATAAAAGGGCCTTTTACGGTAAATGGGTAAATGATGACGTATTAGATTTTACGGCACGAATTATTGCGTCATCACACATTCAGTCAATCGCAACGAGTGTGTATTGGGGGGGGGGGTAGCGATAAACGGAACAGCCGATCACCGTTTTCTCGCACAGATGTCAAATACCCGAGACGTCACTAGAAAGTTGCTTTGCAAAATTAAGTTTGATTTTCATAAAAATTTATAATGCTGTTATTAAAAAATAGCGTATGCAACTCCTATAATGTTTTTTTATTGCATTCGTCCAAATTTGAAAACTCGCTCCTGACGTCGCTCGTTTTCTAAACATGTACTCACGCAATAAAGCTTAACATTATTAGCGGGGCAAGCTGATGCGGGGTGCAATTGATTGAATGTAGTAAGTTTGCTTGCCGCACTACTTATTGCTCACGCAAGTTTTCTTGATACACGAGTTCTCTAGTTTTCAGCCAGCGCTTAATAGCACGGCCCGTTGAGACACTTAGGTTCGACTCGGAACGCCACGTACCATTTTACAATGCTGGCAACACCACCTCGTACTTTAAAAACACACGTAGTATTTCTCGTGGTACGCGTTGGTGCGTTAAGTTCATGACCACAGTTGGTACGCCCGTTTAAGTCGCGACGTAGCAGAGCACTCCTCTCCTCGCACCTCCCGCTGTTTTTTTGGAACATCAAGAAAACTTGCGCGTGTAGTACCTTGACAACACGAGTAGTACCTTGAAGGTTACTTTCAAAGGAGTCATGTCGTGGCGCAGAGCGAAGTCGCTCCCCTTTCACCAAGGAGGTTCGGGTTCGATTCCCATCGAATCACATGTGAAATTTATTCCAACAAATCGAGTTTGGTTGCTTCACAAGGGTTAGTCCAACCTTTGTGAAGTGTCCTAAACCCTACCCCTATCCTTATTCCTTCCCAATTCTGGCAGCTGGGTTGTGACGCAGGAGCGTGTAGTAGGAGGCGCGTACGCGGAGATGCTACCTGGCAGTCCTTTTGACAACTGACTGCGACGTAACATGACAGATACCGTTAATGTTAATGGAGGATTCCTCCTATGCGCATAGGTTAATGAAGGATTACTCCCCAGCGCAAAGCGCTCAACGCGCAAGGTGCTTGGAGACGCGTTGCGTTTATTTGGATGCAACAAATTAAAAATAGGACCATAACCTGCTTTGTGATAAGGTGCGGTGAGCGCCTTTGAATAATCTGAAAATGGTTCTGACATCCTAATGGAAGCTATCGCGGAGGGAGATTTATAGACTATGAAACTTGTTTAAACAAATTATAATTAGAATCAAGTGAATTGTTACAATGGTGACAACAGTGCATTAATTTTCAAGTAAGAATGACAATTGTTGTTGATAATGACTCAGAAAACTGAATTATCTGAATCTGATTGTTAACAACAGTCATTCATGTTAATAAGGGATCTAAAAGAGACTGCAATTAGCACGGGTCAAACGATGGATACTCTTGTTTACACGAGCATGCTAAATGCTTATTTGAATTTAAATCAGTCCAACATTTGCACCATGCGGTAAGAGAAAAAAAGAAATAAGAGCGTTTGATACACTTCCTGTGGTGAGCAAAGTAGACGAAACGGACGCTTGTTATTACGAATTCCAGAAGAAACTTGCATATCCGTTCAACGGGAGGGATGCCAGTACCTCAGTGAAGTGTCAACTGACGAGTCGTAACCCGTGACATTTGCACGACACAGGGATCAGCACATAGAACACCCATATTGGAGTTATGGTGCGAGCAGCAGTCCGACGCGGATATGTCCCGTACAACAGCGGGAGCCAGTGTGAATAAGTTATATTAGAACATTGTAAATAAATAACACATTTAGAAAGCAGAAAGTTCACATGCACACATATTAAATGTCATGGTGGGAGCAGCACATTGAAAAGTAGAATGTTCGTATGCGCACACATCAAAATTATGGTGCGAGCAGCAGTCAGACATGTACTATATGTATATGTATATATCCCGTACAACAGCGGGAGCCAATCTGAAGTTCCATCAGAACGTTTGTAAATGAATAAAACATTAGAAGGTAGAATGTTCACACACGCACATGTTAAAATTGATGGTGAAAATAACAACCGCGAGGTGGAGGCAGAAAATGTGTCTTCGTCAAGAACAAGACGCCAACTGAATCATTTCCGTGTGAAAGATTGTAGGAGCGACGAAAATTGGCGGTTGCTAGAGCTCTGAGCCAATCGGAGTTCTGGTTTTAGCTGTTGGAATTTACAATTATTGTAAATGAAGCTTCTTTGTGATAAAGAAGGGTGTGTGAGAGTAATTATTTAATTTAGAAATTTGATTGGTTATGTTCTACATTGGTTATATTCGTACCTTAAACAACGATCTCAGAGAGTGGAAATACCTTACTGGAATAATGGAACATTACGTACGCACCTTTCCGACTCTTTGCCCATTGCACGTGGAGTTCCTCAAGGATCGATTTTAGGCCCTATTCTGTTCCTACTTTACGTAAACGTTATGCCCTCGACGATTCGAAACGGAAGAACAGTTCTCTTTGCGGATGATACGGACATCCTTTGCAATAAAGAAACCGTAAATAGTACAATATCAGATGTTTCAAATTGGTTCCGAAATAACAAATTAATAGTAAACGAAAAGAAAACGGTTTTAATGCAGATTTCCATTTCAAATTAACCATTATGTGCTCCATTGTAAATGAACGGTGTACCATTGACTGAAGTTAAGGCAATACAATTTTTAGGTCTCTCAATTCAGTCAAACCTTAAATGGAACGTCCATTTAAATGAATTGAACACAGAATTAAGTTCATTATGCTACGCGTTCATAATTCTTTCAAATTCAGTCAGCCTTCATACTGCTCTTTGTGTATATTTCGCGAATGTTCATTCCCCCCTGAGATATGGCATAATATTCTGGGGAAATACATCTTACAGCTCCCAGACTTTTAGATTACAAAAAAGAATTGTACGAATAATAACCAAATCCCACCCACGTGATTCTTGTAAGCATCTCTTCATTAATCTAGGAATTTTACCATTACCTTGTCTGTTTATTTACGAATTAGTGGTTTTTGTCAAAAATGACTTGCTTAAGGGCGGGAATATATTTTCAGAAAATGCAGATGTCTACACACATACAATACATGTACATTATTTTACAACACTTTGCCAGATGAAATTAAACGATTAAATTCGATAGAAAAGTTTAAATCCCAAGTGAAATCATTTCTGCTGCATAACTGTTTCTACACAATTAGAAACGATACTGAGCATCACAGGGAAAGTAAAATTAATTTTAACAGTGATATTTAATGTATTATTTACCATTGGACTGTATAATTCTAAACAATATGTAACAAGTATTGTATCGCAGCTTCTGGGTCAATGACCCCATCTCGGTCAGGTTTTTCATCCAGTTTCCCTGATCCATTGAGCAAATGCTGAGATGGTCCCTTGTTTTGCTTCTGGACATAAATGTAACTTCATTATCTGTGCACGTCTTCTAGAATTCAGTGGGAAATACAGTTATTCAAATTATCGTTTCCATGTTGTCGCGGCAGGAAGTATTATGCCGAAGGACAAAATGGATAAGAGCCTAAAATTTATTGCTTATCTATCCTTGAAAATAGATTTTATTACATGGGAGTTTTTTAAATTCAAAATTCAAGTAGTATATGACTTAGTGTAGGGATCACAGAAGTTTGAAAATGTGCACACAATTCACTTTTACCGATGGCACGTCATGCGCAGTTTTAACTGTTTTTTGACGTAAAATAAATAAAAAATAAATAAATAGATAAGGTGTTGAAGTTCAAGTATTATCTAATAAATAAGTTGTATGATGATCTCGTAGAAATGTGACGCAATTTTTGCAAATAATGAGAAGCGACGTACTCAGATCGCACCATGCCACCACAGTCTAATAACACAGTCCCGCAACTTGGAGCAACTTTTTGGACCTGGCGCGACACTAGTGCATCCTAGCGGCCAGTAAGCTGGTATGTCTGTTTCTGATCCTGGTAACGAGGTTATGTTCAGAACATTACGAGAGAAGCCAGTTATTGCTCAATTTGCGCATCTTCAGAAGAGAAATATTGAAGTATAATCCGAAGAAAATATTTAAGATATTCCAAATATTAAAAATATTCCGAAGGAAATATTTAATTGCGAGTAATTTAGGGTGCTAATTGTTAAGATTAGTGCCTCATTAAAGAACTTATGTAGCAAAGGAAAACGTTAGAAATTTGGAATGTATGGACATAATTGTGTACATATACTTATTATTTCCTTTGTTTATTTCTTGGGCGAGCTGTAAATATGAATATGAAGGTTAAATAGAGCTTTTGTATATACTGTTGTATATACTATATGGGAACATGGAAGGAACCTCCTCACCGTATTCCTAGTAACAATTGATAAACTGGCAAATCAATCCACTGATATGCGCATCTTCTGAAGAAAAGATAATTGCTATAACAATGTTATGACACTGATGTAATATCTAAAAAATACTAATTGATTATAAATATGTGTAACTGAAAGCTAATAAATATATTTCTTTCTGTGTGTATGTGGGTGAGTTTCATTGATTGTTCTGTGTAGAAACACTTTCTTGTTGTTTTTGTACAACTGTTTGCCAGAAGAAAACAAAAATATTCACTTAATTTGCACATTCTGGGGTGTATAAAACCACAAAATATGAAGAAATTCCTTGTGAAACGTGAAGTGTCAGATCTCGCTCTGCCGACCTTGGAAGAAATTATACAGGATATTAAATGTTCTTACATTTGTACACTTTTACGCTTTCGTTATTAACAACAAATTATATAATTGGACTAGAATGTGAATTAGTTTTTCAAAATAATGTAATTACGGCGTCAAATTCTTGATCTAGCATTCATAAGCTATGGTACGAGGGCGTGACCAGCTTACTGACCACTTGGAGCGCTAGTAATGCTAAATCTGTCAGTAGGGCTTATTTTCAGCAGAGGGAAAAAGCAAAGAGTTGCGGGACTGTGTTATTAGACTGTGATGCCACTAGCAAACACGGTTAAATATGTAAATGTACAAATTAAAATAAATTATTTGTACAGGCCTGGGTTGGACTGTGTGACAAGAGCGCGTATTGTAGATTAAATGGTCTAAAGTAAAAGACTTGCGCCCACAATTATAAACTAATTGCATAAACTACTATTATGTATGTTTTTGTGTACCCTCAGAGATGGATGTCATTAATTAAAAAATGCATTCTAGAAAAGCGACGAAATATGATGCTAAGAATGGGAGAAAATCTTCGATTTCTCCTCTAGTGATCAAAAGAAATAGCGTAAATAAGACTGTATACGTACAGAGTAGCCTATCACTAGAGTACTTATCGTGGGAGGAGGTAATAGTGACAAGGTCACATAGCATACCTGGAGGCATTCTACTGGAATGAAAGCAATTTCACATTAAATTTACTCCTTTGTCATCTCACTCTCTCCCCTTCACTCGCCATCTGTTCACTTGGCTTCCTCATCCATCTTCCCATTCTATTTGCATCTCTCTCCGTCTCCCTCTGGAGATCGTCTTGCATTTTACTCCATCTCTTTCTAGAAGTCGCTTCAGAAGGAGTCCCCTTCCACTTACTTTCCTCAGGGCAATTTCTTTTCTCCCTTCTGTACTTCCCTTCGCTCCACCTCCCAGCTCGTACCTTCGAAGCCCTTCGGTTGGTGAGTTGAGCTGTTCTGTTCCGCTGTTCCTCGCCGCCATCTCGTCCGCTCGCACGCACCGAAGACCTTCAACGACCTCTCAAACTCCTCGTGATCTCGAGTGGCTGCGGTAAACGTGTGCGCGGGGAGTTTTATGCAAGTTTTATCGCGAGCAAATTGCAATAAACCTGCGACTGGGTGCAGCTCTCGTGTTGGTTTAGACGCCTCAGAGGGACGTTTCACAGGAACGGCGTGACTTCATTTTTATCGTCCGGTACGTGAGGCGGAAGTGGATGGGTAGGAAATCGATAGCGTGAAACGAGTTGAATATATATATATATATATATATATATATCTATATATATATATATATATATATATATATATATATATATATACTATATATGCATTGAACATGACCAGCCGTGTCAAAGTAGGATTTTTTTTGGAAATTTAAAAATCATATTACTGGGAAATTTGTGATAAGGTACTATTATTCGAACTCGAAAGTGGTGAACATTGTATTTTTCCTTACTTCGTGGTTATTTTGAACAGTATCCTATGTTTCACAGTGAAAACAGGTCTCATGTTGATTTCTGTTTTCCTGTCAGTCATCCAGTATTCGTTGTACTTGTGAAGCAAGTGACCAGCGATATCATACTATCTTGGGTTATTTAAGAACAATGCTAATGAGAGTGTTGTTAGTTAATATAAAATGTAGGAAAAGAGCAAAAAAGAGAGATGAAATGTCAAGTTGACATTAAAAAATTGAAAGTAGACCGTAAATTCTCTATAATGTGGTAGGAGCATCAGAATATTTCTTTAGATTCAGAGTAATAAAATAAAATTCGAGTGTGGGTTTTAAATTTATTTCAATGCTATTTTAAATATTGACTAAATACTGCAGTAAATTTTCATTATAATTGAAAGCTTTTTCTATCGTCGGCGAAAAGCATTATATCAAATGAGCGTTAATTTTGTTACTTTTCTCTAGAGGTTTTAATTATCTGAGTTATTCATCTGAGACCTTCCTCTTCGACAGCTTTTATTCTCATTGACCATTATTGGTTTCCTTTCATTTCCAGGATATTTAGTCACATTCCGAATAAAACGAATTGTTTCTTTCCTTTTATACTGAGATCGCTGACAAGCCGGATAATTAAGTTATAATGTATTTTTTCTAGTAGTATTTAAACAGCGACGAAAAAGACAGAATACTAAAAAAATCATAGGTAAAATCTTCTAATAATGGAACTTAACAATAAGCGCGTTCCATTAATCAGATGATGCGATTATAATATTTAATGGTGATATATCATTTGACTCTCATATAGTCGACATGGTTTTTACTATATATTGTAAAAAGTTACTATTTCACTGATTTTCTTTCAGAAATGATCAAATAGAACAAATTGAAAATATATAAAAACGAAAGGAGTGACATATTTAAAATGTTTACATCTTAATTTTGTGAAAAGTAGTACCATCTTGATACCATTATAATGATTTAGAGGAATCCCACGACTGATACCACAATACTAGTAGACGGTACTGTAATTTAGATAAATTATTAATTTTACGGTTTTTGGTTATTTTCGTTTTTAAATGTGGCATTGTGGACGAAGAGAAGTATGCTGTGGGACACCGGAATAACGCCTTATACAATTATTCCATCTCCCGTTCTTTACACTACAGTGCCAATTTTTACGATTTTTGCATTGGTATTTATTACAAAAATATCATTTGGTATTTCTCGCTACCTGCGTCCAATCTTAAATATTTTTGAGCAGCACTACGGATTGTCCTACCTACATTTCGACTTCGAATTTTCGATCTGTTTCTAATATTTTACTACGGTCACGACCCATATTCCTGTATTATCCATTTTATAAAGGTTCAGTTCATATTTGATAATTTAGAATCCTACTGTGTATCCTACTACTATCCTACTTTATAATCCTACTACTATCCTACGTATAGTTTGTAGAAAAATATTTATTAGGTTTCCCTTTGCTAGTTTGGAAGTATTTTGAATTATATTTGCAAAGTTCCATGGCTGCTAGAGGCGAAGAGAACAGTTCAATGTAATTGTAGTCTTGAATACGTTTAGCGAAGACTCGGTCGCCGTCACGGGAAAGTACCGTAAATTTTCAGAATAACTTCAGTAGCATTGTATGTTTGTGTCTTGTGAACTACGTAAAGTCCATGCATCAGTAGTTTGAAGTTCTGAGATAAGTTAATACATGAAGTTGGATTATGAACTCCATTGGATAAGTTAAATACTGACCTCCAGTAGAATTGTAGAAAAAAGTTTTGTTGGTTGAAATAACTGTATAGAGAAAATTATAATTTATTGATAATTTAATAATTAACGATGAATGATCGTCTCGCTACTCATTAGGCTGAGGTAAGCTCCCCAAAATATTGATATACCATTTGGTGAATGTAATTGTCTGTAGAAAATTACCGTCTTGACGTAAGGTTCTGGAACATGTGACAACTATGTTTAGCCGACAAAAAGTGAAAATTGAATTTTCATTTTCCTTCTGACAACCTCCCTCTCTGAAGCCAATTAAGTGTTTTGAATATATTTCTGCGAAACAAATTCACACATTCAAGGTACATATTTGATGTTAATAGGAATAAGAATAAAACAAATGATGTTTCTGTTCTGTTTTCTTTGATCATTTAAAAAAATCATTATGAAGTCAAGTATGGAAAACGAAAATGTTAACTTTCTAAAAAAAATGGTTCTTTTGGGAGTATTTATTGTAAATTTTTGAACCGGCTTAAGATTTTAACTGTTTTTGTAATTTTCTAGTGTTTGTAGCTCATTGTTGACAATGCTGTAAAACACAATATTTATAGAGCATTTTAATAAATAAGATGGCTATTTCTTCTTTGTGGTCTGTGTGTACTTGGCGGGACAACCCGCGTAAGGGCCATGGCCTATCAGCAGGGTCCCGGCCTCGTGGCCATGGATTAAGGGGATACGTGTGTTAGGCACGAAGACATCCCCACATCGTATTCTGGTCTTCTCAACCTGAGAATGGGTTTTCTCATCACACAGCAACATATATTGGGATATTGCGAGGAAAATGCACATTATAATCTTGTCCGACCGAGAAATGAACCCGAGGTGGCAACATGGAAAGCGTGCGCGCTAACCAATGAGCTAAACCGCGAAGCCGCTTCTTTGTGGTATTGAGAGTTAATACGAAACGAATTCTGTAAGATTACTGTTGAATAAGTTGACAATCTCTGTAGGTGTAGAAAACTAGTATAGTGCGTAAGTTATACTCAAGATGCATGTAATGTACTGGCATAAATGTCATAGCACTTTCTTATGGCGGTTGTTTGTCATTGTTGTATGCAATCTGGTGTGATTAATTCGTGTTTACAAATGCTGCGTTATCGATTCATAATTCCTCCAAGTGTGTAGTGCGCTCAGTCATATGTTTTCTCCATTCATAAGGCAAGTGAACAGCCGATATTCACAAAGCACTTGCCCCCATTTATGGAAATACGAATGACTCGACTATGGAGCACGACAGCAGGACTGATGTTCATTTCATGACAAACGCAAGCGCGCTTATAAGAAGATTCAAATGGAATGTTTTGTACCAACCGCTTTAAATCCCGGACCTAGCGCTCAGCGACTTTCGCGAGTTTCTTAACCTGAAGATATATCTTGCTGGAAATTACTTCCATGCCAATGAAGAGATTGAGCACGCAGTTGAAATGTGGATCTAGCAACAGGTGTTAGAATTCTTTGAATATGAAACACAGAAGCTAGTATCAGGATTAAACACATGCTTGGAACTTGGCGACAGTTGCGTCGAAAGTAACGTATAAAAATGTAGAGGACATTTTGTCAAATACTCGAATGTCAGAGAATACTCGCTCTTGTAACTTATTTTCCGGACACGCCTTGTATATGTTTTATAAAAATGGTCATTTTTATTAAAATCTGTTTAGGTATAATTGGAAAATTGTTCCAGTTGGATTTGAAAGTAATACAGATATTTTGAAAAACTTTTGTTATATTGCATTTTAACACAAGAATAGATTGTTTAAAGAACAGAGTCTCTTCTATATATTTTAATGATGCATGAAATGATTGAAAAATTATTTGTTTATAATTTTTGATAATTCAAAAGCTTGAATGAAAATCAATATAGAACCACGTTTTGAAGAGCCTGATAATTTAAAAAAAGTCTTTTATGTAATCGAATTGGAAAACGCATGCTGAATACGATATAAAAAGAACATTGAAATATTGCTCAAATTTTCAGGGCCAAGTTGAGCCACGTCTACAAAAGAATGTTGATTTTGGAAAAATCCCGTTTAAGAAATTCAGAAACAAAAGAACAGAATGAAATGTGGACAAACGGACATTTTATTGAAAGGAAGCAAACAAACAAATAAAAACACTTTACAATGAAAGGAACAAATAGTATTATATTTCCGTCGAAATCTCTACATACAGTTGTTCACGATTACATAACTTAATGCAACCTAATGCGTAAAAGTAGGAATGTGAACTAGCAATATTGGTTTTGTTTTGTTAATTTGAATCACGCAGATTTTCTGCAAAATTGATTTCTTTTGTCGAGGTAACTACAATGAGAGTTAATTTTCATTCATAGCATTAGTCAGGTTTCAGAACATGTTCACTGCTGAGAAAGTTCGAGCAGAAAGTTCCGGTTCTCTATTATCTTTCCCGAGAGGCCTACATTGTGTGTTTAACATAAGTTTAATGCACAACGTAAAGTTATCCAAAGGTGTTCTGTAATTCTAAAGATGAAGTTTAGATCCGAAGTCAATTGATATCAGAAACTATTACTTGCTGGAGTAGGCCATTAAAGACTCTTTTTCGTATAAAGTGTTGATTTCCTCGCACTTATAGGGAGGCTATGAAACATTGGCAATGTTCAATACTTGGGTTTGGTTTTCTGTCCGCAATGTATATGACTGACACGACGTACATCATACAGTTATGTTTATCCACCATTCTCATAAATAACGATATATTTCGCTTCGAGCAGAATTGTGAATTTGTTTCTTAAATAAGGTTAACAATTTTACACAAAGGAAATAATAAAATAGAACTGTTGTTAGAAATTAGTTATCGAATAATGAGGTATACTCATTATTCATTCAGAATTGGAAAATATGTGATTTAAAAAAACAACTGGAAACTCCATTTAATATTTGTATCAAATAACTCTAGTATATACATAGTTAAGGCACAAAACTAATCATGAATCTGAGTTTAAACTACGTAATCCATATTTAGGATAACGTAGTTCTTAATGCCAATGTTATCAATGTAAATCTTCTAAATGTTTGACGCGAAAAAATAATATCTATTATTTTTAAAAATTAATACAACAGATGAAAAATAATATATATTGCTCCAAACTGTCCTCGCGGATAGCTCTTTGGTCAGCGTGTTCACTTTCCATGACACAACCCTGGGTTCGAAACCCAGTCGGGCAAGATTGTAGTGTGCGTTTTCCTTGCAATGTTCCAGTATATGTGGCTGTGTGACGATGAAAAAACTCACTTTTTAGGTTGAGAAGACCAGGAAACTTCATAGGGGTGCCTACATGCTAATCACACGTACCCCGTCACCCAAGGCCGCAAGGCTGGGACGCCGCTGGTAGGGCCAGGCTTCGACTGAGGTTATTGCGCCTTAAGTACATGCACACATTCTTTCAAACTGAGGAAGCATCTGTAGACAACTTCATTTACTGTTTTAATATCATTGATTTAATTTCAGCTGATGAATGGCAATATACGTACGTATCGCAGTATGTGGAAAGAGAAATGCAAATATGTGACGTCAAGCGGATCCAACAAGGGGAAAGCAGATAAGAGAGTTAAATCAAGAACATGAATTTCGTATTGAAGAATAACTTGCGTCACAAACTTTTGGCCTAAGGAAGTTTCGTTGCCAACGGTAAAACTGGCTAATGCGTTAGAGTGCAGGGACTTTATTATAAAACTCTTAAATATCTTATCAAATAAAAATTGAAATATTATGAAATATTTATCATTTCTTTGACATTATGAACTGCGATTATGGAACCCTACTCATAATACATGGAATATTACAAGTAATATTTATTTTCAATTAGAGATTTATTAGTTTGAACATCAAAATTAAAATAGTTAAATGTATCGATGATATCCTTCGATGTACATTTACAAGAATTTTATTATTAAGTATTACTGAATTAAATTTAAATAAAATGAAACTTAATTTCAATAACACTTGTACTAAAAATAACTAAAATCATCTACACAAACTACTGATTAAATTAAATTCTATGCTCTAGACACAAAAAACAACCAATTCCTTCAAAATTCCCATTATCGCTCACCGTGATAAGAGTTAAAACATTTTCCAGCGCATATACACAAAATATAAAGGTTTTCACGTATGAAACACACCACAATGCAAATATTTAACAATGCTTCATTATATGTAACACATATCAGTATGTTCATATAAGTCCGATCACCACAGCAACATCCCTTCATCTGAACAACACGATTCGCCCATGACAACGCAAGACCGGCCTTTAAACTTCGGGATGGAGACAAAATCGTGTTGGTTTTCAAAGGCGCTCTGATTCCTTCTGGTTGTTGATTTTAGATGTCATTAATAGTTTCCCCATTGTCATGACATCGATTTCTCTTCGCATAGTTTTTATTCCAAGTCGGCTTAGATCATAGTTGATCATCTAATTCCTCCGCCAACAAACAAACAAATTACTATCCAGTAGCCAAAATATACAAATATAAAATAATTCAGTGCAATTGTGATTCATCAGTGTAGGCATACATATGTATACATAAATAGATGTATATATTACATACTAATAAGAGATATGCAAGTGCAAGATGATATAAGGTGAGTGAATATGAGAAATGGGACTGGCGCGTAACATCATGCAAAAATAGGCAAATTAGAATTGAATTAGCAATGGATTAAAGAGGACTTCGGTAATTTTTATTTAAAGTCTCCGATGGAACCTCTGAATTACAAATAAGCTTAACACCTCTTTCTAGGAAAGCTATTTCAGCGACCTGTAATCACTTCTGTACACATCCTCCTGCTTTCGTCACTGCTACCTTGGTAACAGAAATGTTGGTGAATTGACCGGTGGCGACATCTGGGACGCAGTCGATTCCGGAAGGCGCTGAGCTCTTACAGGAATAACTCTTGCATACTGACTGTTTTATTGACTAATGGACTGCCTCGGTGGGTGAGCAGTTAGCTCCCTGGCCTCTGAACTCCCAGTACACGGATTCGATCCCGGCCAAGGTGCGTGGATTTTCGAAGGGCGGAAAATCCACAGTAGGCAAGTCACTCTTGTGGCATGTAAAAGAACCCTGGCAGAATTAAATCCTTCCGACAACATCTCGCCCTAACGAGATCTCACTTTCTCCCAACCAAACCACTTGGATATAGTTAACAAAGACCGACATCTAGCGAAGAAAGCGAGAGTCAAATCTCAGACGCATTTAGGGAACCGCCCACGTGGTGCGCATGCTTAAAGGTTCCCTGACCCACGTCGGAGGTAAGCTTCCTCGGAAGCCTGGATCGAAACTCCGGTGCGGAACTCTAGGACCTCCTAACCAGAGTCACAGCAATGAAAACAGTATTTGGCCCTGAGCCAACTCAGCAAAAAATGTTGTAATGAAGGAGACCCAAGTGGGGAGCTTTAACCTGCTTTCTACGGCTTCTACATCTCTGTATCCTCGTCGTCCAGAGATAGGTGGCGCTGACAGGGAGGGACCTGACGGGGAGATGGTGAAACAATCGCATCCTCGGAGGAGGGAAAAAATCGCATCCCCGGCGTCTGCGGGGTTGTATGAGTGCCAATGGTGGATTGTATTGCCGGGTTTTGGGCATGCATCAGCAAGGTTATTGACAGCAATAAGAAGTAATTTTGGGCGAACCTCACAAAATCAGCAGAATAAGGATTTACAATATTTCATTCCTAAGCCGAACTCAGCCTGATTACTGTCTATACACAACAGAAATGTTTCTGGTGAAAGGTATGAGTGAAAATGAGTACAAGGTCAAACAATGTTTTCATATTGACGACCGGCTGTGGACTATGATTTGAAATTCGCGACGCTCTTAATAATATATTTCCTCAATTGTGAATATTACAAAAACAATCATTACATCATCTTGGGAAATTTCTTTAGTAGTTATTTATTCGATGTCAGTTTTCCCGACCGTTGTGAGGGAATGGCTTTGGCTACATATTTCAAATTCCCTTGGAGGAGGCAGACGTTTCATTTTTTGAATGCGATATCACAGGTAACGGTAAAACGCCACGCATCCCATTTAATCGTCCCGCATCCCAATAAATGAATCGTGACGCACTTGCCCAGAAATGATACCGTACCTTTAGTAGTCCCCTGCTCTTTTTCGGTTATCAATATTCTGATACTGAAAAAATATTTATTATTATTATTGTTGATAATAATAATAATAATAATAATAATAATAATAATAATAAACCGAGCAAAGTGGCTCAGGGCGTAGCGCGCTGACTTCGCGGTCGGGATGCCCGGGTTCGATCCCCGAGGCGGTCAACATGATTGGGGTTTTCGTGGTTTCTCTTGGTCATTCGGGCGAATACTGGGATTGTTCAAAAGCCCATGGCCACCTCTAATCATCATCCGATCACTTCATAACTCATAATTCAAGACTTAACAAACTTGTTTTACCAAGGGATACAGCTGGCAAGCTGATGCCCCATAATGACACATGTTAATCCCTCTCTTGGATAGAATATGACTGGGCCTCGGATGAGAACGTGTAGCACGGTCAAAAATGGACGATGAATATAAATAATAATAATAATAATAATAATAATATAATAATAAAAATAATATTTTTAATTATAATACGATGAACTTGTTACTACAATTTTTATTAACGGTTGTATCCAGTGGCGGCTAGTGTCCCAACAGACTGGAGGTTGCACCTCCATCAAATGACGGAAGTCTAACTTCCAAAATTCAAAATATGAATATATAGTTAAAATGTAATCAATTCAAATCAATTAAAGCTAAGTTAAATAAAAGAATTTTTGAAATACATACATATTACATAATTTTATGCGTCTTGTCCGCATAAGGCATATAGTACATATAAGGCATAAGGCACCTCCTGCGCACGTGGTTCTGGCTTTTATTTCCACTGGGCACTTATGTTCGAGTCCAGCACATTGCAACAAGCACAATTAATTCGTAACGTTTCACACTTAAAAAGTTATTTAACTACCCTGGTATATTTGGCAATAATGAAAGATCTTCGACACACATTCGTATTCACAAGAACGTTTGCAAACCGCTGGCCAGCTGCAGCCACACTGGCGTCCACGAGACACTATAGGGGACTTCCATCCAGAACGGCCACCTTTATACAAAGAACTCATCAAATGTACGTTTTGAATCAACAAAACTAATATCAATTAAAAACAAATTCTCCAAATATCATAAACAATACATTGAATATCGCCAATAATTGACTGAACTTGAGTACTTTCAATAACAAACGAAAATCATAAAACTACGTCGCAGTGTGTAGGACGAAGACAGAATATGGGTATTCCCTTGAAATTCCCTCCATCGCTGTGAAGTACTACACAGCGCCACTCGCTGATTGACAAAAGGCCATATATTCCCCGTGTTAAGTCGAAGGGCCAAGGATTAAATGCTGTACATCCATTAAAACAGCCAAGAGCCAAGAGCGTGGTGCAATTCCTGGCAAGGCACCAGACACCGGAGAGAGCGCCAGTTGGACGCTCTTTGGTTTCAAAATGATTTCGTGTACATCGATATTGCTGCAATATCTTGAATACTGAATGTCACTGAAAGGAAAATGTATAATCCTAAGATATTATGAGATCCTTTTCGATTTTCTGGGGGTTGTGTCACTGTGCAAACTAAGCACCAGCCGCCTCTGGTTGTATCTCGCATAAACACTTCTGCAATTGATTGTATGTCATGAATTCTGTAAACCCCTTCATGGTGACACTGCTTACGGCAAAGCATTTCAGTATATTTTCAAAGAGAAACTGTACCGGATGACAGACAGACATCACTTGCTAAAAACAAAAACAAACAACAACTCGAAGAGCAGAAAAATGCTACTTGTAATTTGGGAACTTCTGTGAAAATGTGTCTACAATTCTAATCTTCAGTGTGGAAATATTTATTCTAGGAAATTTTGGAACGACACCCCGACGTAATCTGGAATTGACTGTATTAGCGGGAGTTTGTGTTGAAACATTGTTTAAGTGATGGCTGTGACAGGAAACTTACGTTCTAAATAATGTAACATCTTTTGGAGTTTAATGACCTCTTGAAACACAGTAATAACAAGAGATAAAACATTCATAATGAATTTTTAAAACCAATATATACGCAATATAACACCCAACAAAACCTTCATCTTGTTTACACATTTCGTTTGAATCTTCTTTTTTTATCCCGTGTGTGTACAGAACGAAAGGGATTGTGTATACCGGATTATGTATACACCTCCTCCCAGACATTTGATGCTTATATGCAAGTTAGATGAATGATAATTTAGATGATAATTTGAATGAATGATAATTTAGATGATTGATAATTTAGATGATTATAGGGAAACTTTGAGGTTTGCCTTCGCCTTCCTCGCCTTAAGAACAAGGGGATTCGATCACCCAATCTGAAACGTTCATGCAGTGATTTTTAAAGCTGTTGCCTTGCAGCCATCTGTACGTCAGTTGTTCTTCTGCAAGATGTTTATTTACTTTATCTAAAATCTTGTATACTGGATAAAAGGACTTTTTTCATGTTATTTGCTGATTTATTGTTTGTTTTAATATTCAAAATGTTGGTGCTACAAAATGGCAAAGCCTTCCTCGTACTAGTTTCTTTTTTCTCTTTTTAGAGTCTATCTTTTCGTTTATGCCCCCCCTTCGTTGCCATTTACCGGCGCCTAAAGCCCGTTCTACACGGTCAAATTTTCATTTTCCTGAACAGAAAATGGTGGAAAAGAGACGTTTCTCTTTATTCTACTCAATACTGTCTCGTTATCGAAACTGGTTGAACGAGACCCAGAGTTTTACACGGTCATTTTGTTTTCTGCGCGAAATCGAGTTGAAAATTTTTCCTCTGGGCATCGGAAAAAGCGCTGAATATCGAATAGTTAAACATCGCATCTACGGTAACTAAGTTATTTTATTTTAGGACTGAGCACGAACCATTAGAACACAGAATATGTTTTGTTTCTCCCCATACAAATAACTGCACATTACAATTCAAGACATTAGAACGCTATAAAGAAAAAAACATTAGAACGCTCTCAAAACTGAACTAAAGCGACAAATCTCACCACACGCATAGCAAACGAAGAAACATTCTGCAATGTAACGCCAGCAGCGCGGTAGTCGACTGGATATTTGTTCTGAAAAATGAAGAATGTGTCATTTTGTGGTCGAAATTATTTCCTGTCTGGTCACTTTTTTGTATCCATGAAAAATGATAGTATAAAACGAAATTAAGACCCGATTGATTGAATGATTGAATAGTGATTTCGGGCGCTTCAGCGGCTAAGGTCAGTAGTCCCGTAAGTGTTTTGAACGTTCTTCCTCTGGAGCTGGTATGATCTTTCCGCAGTGGGAGATCCGGAGCCGACCTACCGTGGGTTTCCCCAATCCGGTATCTCCCACTAACGGGGCAGCGCCACGACTGCTCCAAGATCTAATCTCCTGACCGGTCCCCCGGCATGTGTGGTAATGTAGTGCATGTAAGTGTGTGTAAGTATAAAGTAAGGATAGGCCAAGGAAGAGGAAGGAAAACTAGCGCGCGATGCGTGGCCCATTTTTTAGTGTACTGCTGCTACATTTACTTGAATTGATTGGAGAAACTACGGAAAACTGCCGATCAAAGCAGCTGGCCGCTAGAATTTTCCTCCAGACAGTGACAGAAATCGACCTAGCTGTCTAATTAATGTCGAAAATCCTGCTACCGTCGGAATTCGAACCTAGGACCTCTCGGTCAAAGGCACTGCAGTGACATAATGCCCTGAGTCACTCTTAAGACCCGGTTTAACGCTTCCTTCTCATGAACGATTTCGGAAGTTTTAGAGAACGTGCACTTGCACAGAATTGATTCTGGGGTGACGGAGCCGCTGTGCGCATGTGCGCGTTCGGTAAATTACGGAAAAGGAAAGCGTGTAAATCGGGTGTAAGATCCTTACCTATAACTACCTCTCCTGTAACTACCTCACGTCTTCGTTGATTCATCATTTCCTATGTTCGGGTGCAGTGGTCTATAGTCCCGTAAGTATACTGAATGTTTTTATCTCGGGAGGTGGCGGTGATCTTCCCCCACTGGTTGATGAAACCGGTGCCGTTACACATTGGCTTGCGGAGTTTCACCACCCAGGAATCTCTTCCAAGTGGATACCGTCCCACCCAGGACAATACATAAGCTCCCCTGATTGGCCTCTCGGCATTTGTGGTAGTGAAGTGTATGTTAGTGTGTGTAAGTAAGAGGTACAAGGACCAGGAAGAGGAATGATAGATTACTCGCATTACCGTTTGCTAGAGAACTGCTCCGGCATACGCCTGACATAGATCGGAGAAACTGCGGAAGGAACCGATGAGAGCAGCCGGCCTCTAGAATTCTTCTCCAGGTAGATACTGAATTTGACCGAGCTATCTCGCAAGTGTTGAAAATCCTACCGAAGGGTCTCGAACTTTAGAACCTTCGGGTCAGAGGCACTGCAGTGACTTTAGTTGATACCCTGATCTCGCCTTCAAGAAGGCTCACTCCCCAAAAATCACCTTCAGGTAGGCTTTAGGCCCACCTCAGTTCGGGGGATCTGCGCAATTTTTATAAGCGTAATTTGCTCTATTTTAGAAAACATTTAGAGCCATTTTGAGAATATGTTTACAGTATTCTAAGGACTTTGTGTAAATGACCCCACCCCCAAAATTAAAATATTGTTTCAAATCCGCTGGGCTTCGAGTCGGGTCAGATCTATAAGAACTTTTCACATAATGTTCATCGCCGGACAAAAAACACTTTTTCGGTATTTGGATGTTTCCGTTGAAATGTCGATATCGAGTTTTCCCAGTTTGACATTACTTTCTCTATATTACGTATATTCTTTTTCAAGAAAATAAAAACGTTCTAAAAAGATAGGGCTCTACAATTCTGTTCTAACTTTTCAGTGAGTTTAGGACAGGTGGTTATTCTTCATTAAATAACAGATAGCTGATGTTGTGACATGTGTCTGACTATGTATTTTGTGTCGATATTATATTGGTAACGATTTTATACAACCGCGTGTTTTATGTTCCTTCGTATTTAACTTAACTGGAATTTCAGCACCATTGGGGAACACAAAAGACGGCGTTGTTTAAGGAACTTTCTGCTACTTATTCATTTTTTGTGTATAGCAGTTCTGTTTTTATCCTTTAACAAAGAAAACCTTTTGTTATTTTTTTAATTTTTTGAAATATCGAAGATCTGAGAGTTTGAATTAAAAAGAATCGTTTGAACCACTAACATAATTTCGCTAATCAGCGAACGTCCAAATGCGGACGAATTAATTGATGGGCAAACGAAGGGTCGCGGGTGGTAACGGTGAGGGGTAGATAAAAGAACGGTCGCGTAGGAGACATCTAGCTTTCAGTCCAGCCTCCAGCTAAGAGAATGGATACAGGGACGGTCGGCAGATACTGACTTAATAATGAGCGAAGAGGTATCGCCTCCGGTTCGTGTGGTGCCTGACTTTAAGGGAAGGAAGGAGCACAGGGGAAATGCAGCTCATTCGCGAGCCGACGGACTCTGACTGTAGGTTTTTTGGATTTTCACGGGTTTTCTGTTAACAGAGATCTTCTCCTCGTTAAAACTCCGTATGACGAAAATGTATAGAAATAATGGAGAGTATTTTTGCGATGCGGAAGAATGTAATGACAAACGGATAGACTGGCGCACAAATTAACGACCAATTAAATAATAGTAGTTGTGAGGACGTCTCAAAGGATATTTTCGGTGTACGAAAATTTGGGGTTCGATATTATCTTCAAGAGATTTTAACATACTAAAAGTGTAACATTTTAGAAGTTATCCTAAAGACGCACTGTATCTGTATTAATAATTTCCAATGCGTACAGAAGTGGACAAAAATCTATTAAGAAAGACAAGATGGAAATCGCAGAATGCGAGACTCAGTTTACAGAGTGGATGGTCGTGTGGTCAGCCACACACGGTTAGGCTCACAACAGAACTTCTGTAACAGTATCGCTGGGAAGTTTTCGACCATCCCCCTGTAGTCGGGATCTCGATCTCACGTAATAACCATCCTTTCTTACACCTCAAGAAATGTCTGCGTTTTACATGCCAGCATTTCGCGAATCACAGTGACGCAGAGTTGCAGGTGGTTGTCGAACACTGGTACGTATTCTAGACGGCAGACTTATATGACAGAGGGAAACGAATATTGATTCCACGGTGTGACAAATGTCTCAATTCTGGTGGTAAATATGAAGGAAAATATTGTAACATGTATTTTATACAATACATTTTTTTCCATCAAATTGTGTTTTCTTTTTGTTGACGACTTAAGAAAACTTCCTTTCTGAATGCACCTCGTATGAAGCAGAATTTGAGTCATGCGTGTGGATATTGAAGAGACCAACGACTAAGATCGGACGAATTGATGGGCATCAAACCGTCGAAAAGACGGTCGGGCTGACAAATGAACGGCGAAACAGACGGTCGCCCAGTTGTCAATTGACCGCGCGCTGAAATCAATGACCGCGCGCTGAAAGAGGCACAAAAGGAATAAACGGACGGAAGGTCGGATGGACGGAGGCAAGCTGACTTAATAATGAGCGACGAGGTATCGCGGTCGGGTCATGTGCCGACCTAAACGTGTACGGAGGAACAACTCCCCACAAGATGTGTTTCTCAGAGCTGAAGGCGGCTGGAGGTCGGGTTTCTGGAGTTGCACGCATTTTCGGGGAAGGTATGTCGCCGTCTCCTCCGTCGATATCGACTGACGCGTAAGCGCTTGCGTCAAGCTCCGTGGTGGTCGAGAACAGTGGGCGGAATGGAACAAAAGCCACTCATAACGACTGATTAGTGTTTCCGGGAGTACACTGCGAAGGTCATTAATTCCAAAACGGTAATGCTTGTTTTTATGACGTGCGGTGGAGGTGATCTTACACCTGTAGATGGCGAGATCCGGCGCCGACCTACGTATCAGCTTGCGGGTTTTCCCCAACTCAGTACCGGGAGCGGTAGCTCAGTACATCAACTGATGTTACTGCAGCGCCTCTTGACCGGGAGGTCTTAAGTTCGAGTCCTGACGGTGGCAGGATTTTCGACACTAGCTTTTCCGTTAGGTCGAATTCAGTCGCTGTCTGGAGGAGAATTCTAGCGGCCGGCTGCTCTGATCGATAGTTTTCCGTGGTTTATCCGATCAACACCAGGTGAATGCCGGAGCAGTACCCTAACAAACGGGCCATGGACCGCGCGCGATCTTTCCTTCCTATTCCTTGCCATATCCTGACCCCTTACACACACACTTACACTAAAATGTAAAATGCACTACACTACCACATATTCCGGGAGACCGGTCGGGAGCTTAGAGCTTGTCCCGCCTGGGGCGCTGCCCCGCTGGTGGGAGATGCCTGGTTAGGGGCAATCGCCGCTAGCCGACGGTAGGTTGGGGCCGGATCTCGCCATCCGGCGGGGGAATATCACCGCCATCTCCAGAGGAAAGAACATGCATTACACTTACGGGACTAATTACCTAAGCTGTTGACGCGCTCGGAATCACTAACCAACCAACCCACCAATTGATTAGTGTTTCCCGACGTACACTGCTAATGCCATTAATTCCATAAGTGTAGTGCTTGTTTTTATCACGAGGTGAAGGTGATGTTATTCCTGTGGATGGTAAGATCCGGCGCCGATCTACACGTCAGCTTGCGGGTTTTTCCCTAACTCGGTATCTCCTACCAACGGGGTACCGCCCCAGCCGAGATAAGCTCTAAGCTTTCGATTCGTGTGGCAATGTAAGGCATATAAGTGAAAAATCACCGTCCAGAGCAGCCGTCTGCTAGAATTCTCCTCGATACAGCGGCTGAATTCAACCTAGCTATGAAGTTAGTATCGCAAATAATGCCACCGTCGGTACTCGAACCGTAGGGTCTTCCGGTCAGAGGCACTGGATTAACATCAATTTGTGCCCTAAGCCGGTCGTAACGACATTAAAGCTAGGAGTACTTATTGTGGGATCGAAAGGCCAAGGGAGATACGTAACACTTCTCTAGTTCTGAGAAAATCTAGTTTAATACTTACATTTTATATATAATTCTCGATAACTTTTCCATTGCTCAACTTTATATCTCAGCACGTGTCATGATTTCACTTTCTTTAGTCACCCAATTTGATTCTTATCCCTTTTCGCCATCCTCTTTAAATTGCTCGGGATGCAGGAATTTCTCTCATTGGGAATGAATTGCTACAACATCCTATTCCAATGCATTCTAGTCTAGGGACGGCACCTTCTTCTGTATTTCTTCCTAGTTGGATCAGGATTTACGGTGATATTTGTTTATGTTTCCAGGCACGTTAACTGCTATGGTGATTAGTATCGTTATTGTAGTGAATGCTTTAACCTGAGAGGTGGCAGTGTTCCTTCCCAACTGGAGAGTAAAACCCGGCGTCTACCTTCAGGGGTTGCTTGCGGGGGATTTCCCCTCCAAGTATCACTTCCCAGCGGAGCACCGTCTCAGCCGGAACAAGCTCAAAGGTTCCAAGTGATCTCCCGACTTTTGTACTAGTGCAGCACATAAGGTAAACGTATGTAAAGGTTGAAGGTAGCACAAGAAAGGAAAGATTTGCACTGCTATGCCTGCAAACATTGCCCGCATTGTGGCCCATTTGTTACAATTCTTCTCTAGCATTCACTTGATATTAATTGGAGAAATCTCATGAACCTACCGATCAGAGCAGCCGATCGCTAGAATTTCCCTCCAGGCAGCAAGCTCTCTAGCTAAGTGTCGGAATCCGATACCGGCGAACTCGAACTTTAGGATGTCCCGGTCGCAGAGCATTTGCAGTACGACCCTCGTTCACTATTCTTCGGGTTTTACATTGCTGCACTTGACATTTCATCAGCTGTTACGGTGCCATCCAATTGGGACCTTATACGTCACTGCAGTGACGTCACTATGGTGGCGTACAATCTTTCGATTGGATGACACGGGAACAGCTGATTTACTTCAAATGCAGCTTAATAAAAATCGTAGTATAAATCATGAATGATTACTTAATCCTTTCAAATTGAATTCTACTATTATGAGGGAGTTTTATAAAACAGCGCGAGGGGTAGAACTGGCAGGCGTATCTATGAGTCAGGTCTCACGAGCGAAGGCCGTAAAACTGCGAGCGCACCTTGTTATGCCATGATTTTAAAATTGCATTTATCTCGAAAATGACATTCAACATCGGATAGTTTACGTAATCAACGCAACCTATCGATTTTATGGCCATTCAGATGACTGAATCGGAAGCTAGATTACTCTACATTCAAAAGTTTAGTAAATGGGTTTCCCGAAAGAATAATCAATGAGGGCGATAATACACCAAATACATTTACGTACTTCTCTACTAGGCATGCCAAGGTCGCGAGCAACCAGTTTATTAGAATTCGCAGGAACCGTATCCAGAGCAACTGTTGCGAGATTTAAAAGTAAGGGTTGTACAGATTGCTATGGTGTGGTGGTACGTCACAGCTAATTTTTGGAGAAGATAGTTTACAGTTATTGCGCGTAGTTTAGCGATATTGATCCCGATTTTTTTAATAAAAAAATGGAAATTATCCATTAAAATAAAGTATATCTATCATATTTGAACTTACCAATTGAGAGTGAAATTAAACATTTTGAATCGAAAGGATGTTGATTTTATAATCGCATTTACTTAAGAGTACAATAATGGGATTAACTTTAAACGTTCAGGTTAGTATGTTTAACATTCTTGTTTGTTACAAGAGTTTGCCCATAAAATAGCTTAAATTATAGATTTCTTAATTTATTTCACATTATTGCTATATATAAAAAATAACTGAATTATTGAATAAAACCTGCCGATCTGGATGGCCGAAGTGGCTAAGAGCGTGTACCGACTCAGCGCTTCGGTCCGAAGGGTCGCGGGTTCGAGTCCCCCCTTGGACACATGGTTGCTTGTCCCTCGTCTCTCATATATGTGTTGTCACGGAGTGCCTCGCGTTCTGCTGAACCCAGATGAGAGGAGCCCGCAAGTGCGTTGGCGTCTAGTGTATGTCCGAGTACGTGTCCTCTCGGGTCGTAAAGGGAAACCGGTTGTCGACTAGATAAGAGCCCTAGAAAAAAGTAATAAAACCTAACTGTAAACGAAAACATGCAACGAATTCGCCATTAAAACATTTTTCTTTCTTTTGGCAAAAATAATTTTACAGGGATTAATTTGAAAAAAAAAACAACAACATAAAATAAGCAATAAAAGTAAATAAATACAATTCAAATCTTGTTTTACAGAAAACATCCGGCAAATATGATTACATATGAAGCAACCATTCGTCGTGTTACTTCGAAGACGCTTTGTGCTTGCCTTCTACACTTCAGCGTATTAGTGTACATCCCTTTTTGGATTTGGAGGGGAAATTCGAATGGAGTCAGGGAGAGTTGTCTGTGGCCGCAGGAACGTCGGGCATCCCAGGTAGGCAAGTAGCTCCTGAGGGCGCAATTGGACCTACACATCTCTGCACATAACTCAGTTTTCAAAGAAAGTGCACGTTTCCTCCTTGGCCTGTCGATGTCTTAATTTTTATTAAAAGGTACTCGTAGAAATATTTCAATCAAAACTTACAACATTTTAAAAACAAAACATATGAGGTCACGTCTGAGATATTACTGCTGTTATATGCAACATAGTATAGTAGTAATGATTCGTAGTCGTGTTATGTTACTCCACCTCTTGCATGTCATTCTAGTGGATCTACTTAATGAGAATGAACAAGAGTTCATTCTGTTTCGAATGTCACTTAAAATCATCGAAGAAACGTTAGGTTCCGATTTATTTTTTATTTTACGTCAAAAACAGTTAAAAACTGTGAGCAACGTGCTATGGGGAGAAATGAATTCTGTACAGGTTTTCAAATTTCTCTGATTCCGTTCCTACGTCATATACTAATTGAATTTTGACTATAGAAAAAATGAGCGCTTTTTGCAAGGACTGTTAACAAAAAGATTCTCTCCGATGTAATAAAATCTATTTTCAAGGGTAAATCAGCAATAAATTTGGGCTCTTATCCCTCATCATGTCCTTCGTCAAGGAATAATACTTCCTACCGCGACAACATGGAGAACAATAATTTGAATAACTATATTCCCACTGAATTCTAGAAGACGTGCACAGATAATGAAATTATATTTATTGAATTGAAAGAACATGGCAAAGTCTTCATGGGGACGCTAGGGGATACCTTTAAAATGTTCCTTTGACTTGTAAAATCATTGATAGGGAATATACTAACACTATGAACATAATTACAAATACTTCTTAACCTCTAACTGTACTCAGAGAGTTAGTAAACGAGGTTCCAGTGATGTGACAACGTAACGTAACATAACACCATCCATGTATTAACGGCACATCCTAACCAAAACAGTAATATCGTAACTTTCGACAATCAACGGAACATTCCGATATTGCAGATACTGTGTGCCGTCTTGGTATGAATGGCATTACGATCCGCTGTTATTATCTTGAATTCACCTTTAGACTCATGCCAAATGATTTTTGAATGAATTGTAAACTAATTTGAAGAACATGTAAAAGTGGCAAGCCTTCTGGATAATAAAACCATCAAATATGTATTTCCATCAATAGGTAAGAACATGTCAAAAAGTAAGAAAATGTGACATACATTACATCTTAGGAAGCTTTCGAGCTTAATGGGTTGCAATTCAAATTTTTTTCCCACGAGAATGTCATGCATTTGTTGCACATATTCTAAACATATGGAAAATGTGGACTAATTGCTAAAAAACGAATAGATTATGATACCACAGCCATCCAGGAAACGAACCAAGAGTGTAAAATATTACATGGAGAAAATGTGAATTAAGTGGTACTCATGGAGTCCACCGGTTCCAAGACAAACATTTATTTATATCTGGGGAGAAAAAAACTGGCGAGTTGCTACGTGTTTTTCTACTATCACAGTTTTTCCACCGGAATGAGTTTCAATCTCGAGATTTGCAGCACTCTGTTTTTGGAGGTCGCTATCTCGCAAAAGTGGTTTCGCAGAATTCTGTGATTCTCTTGTAGTACCCCAACCCCACGCCCAACTGAACACAGCATTTCTACACGCTACATTAAACATATTTCTAATTATGCAGACGAGAAAGTTCGTTCAATATTGTTTCGCCACTAATTTTCAAAATATTTGTTTGTTAATTTTTACATGAAAAATGTACATGATATTTTCTCCTTTTTAGAAGATTAAAAAAAATAATGTAAGAGTATTTGTATATTTTTGTCCAAATAATTTTAAATTGTCTGTTTTAAAAATATGTTTTCTGTTGTCTGTTTTCATCCTACTTTTAGAATAATATTTATTACTTTTACAAGAAAATGAGTCCAAAAGAAAATGAATGCACTATTTTGCAACATTGTTGGAACATTCCAATCGCATTTCAGTAGATTTCTCAATGATGGTCGTCTTATCTAGAAAACACAAGTGATTTTGATGGCTTTTGAGCCCATTCAGTAAATAAGCTTGCAGATCCCAGATTGCAATAAGTTACGTAACCATAAGTACGTACCAATAAGTGCGTAATTCTGTTTCATATTTTCAAATTTTAGGCTTTTTTCATTCTCCAAACGCTCATTTATGCTAGTTTTAAATTCAAAAAGGAAAAAAATCTCTTTTCCTAGCTTAATTTAGGTATATATTATGCTTGATATTCTGTTATATGTTGATCTAAATAATGTTCAACTCAGTGGTTTGAAAAGAGCTTCAAATCGGATATTAATCTTTATTGTATCCTACGACAAAAAGAAAGGACTCTCTTCCCGAAAAAAGGAACAAGCATACCAACAAACGTCAGGGCACCTAATGTGCGTACAACATATACAAATCATCGTTGATGATTCACAATCTACGTGAAAAAACAACAACAAAAATTACAAGGGGAAGAAAAAAACCTTTTAGATGTTAATGATAGAATGGCTAAGTTTAGGCATTCTACACTTTCTATGTTACAGTGTTAAATATTTATTGTAATGTTCTTATGGAAGCCCCTTACCAAAACCTCCCATTTGGTTCATACCACATACGAGATATTTTGTTATCAATAAATTGGGAAGGTCGCATAGGATGTTTTTCATTTTCATTTTTAAGACCACAATTTCAAGTTTTCTTTGAAAATTGTTAAGACTAAGGAAAGAGCAAATTCTGAATCATTGATACCACATTGTACCAATTCTGTCACACAGGAGGTTGTTTATCATCAATGACGAAATGTTGTTTGTACAACGCGTACTTTCCAACATATTTTACGCCAAAATATATTTAAAGGAAGGTTGACATTTCATTATAATCGAGTTGGCGGAGAGGCTTCGAACTTCGGCTTTTGCGGTTTACATTAAACAACCTTAATCACGCACAAGGTATAACTTTCGAAACATTTTATGTCAAACGTTTTGTGGCCGAAAAATTTGTTAACTTGAACGAAATAGAAAGCAGCCATTAATCAAACAATACATTGTACCCCCCTTTGTTTTCGTCTTTCGTTCTCCGCTCTAGCGGCGGATTCGTTCATTGGGTCCGTGAAGAGATAAGATCCACCCGATAGCTTTTAGTTTCCGTGTGGTCACGTAGTTGTTTTTGCTCAAGTTCTCCTAACCTTGAATTGCTGGTTTTATTGTAGATAAAAAGTATTGTCTTTATCAATCTTTTATTCGTTAAATTGGTAGAAGTGGATGGCTTAAACGTCATTTTCATATTTGCTGTCTGGAAGCCCGAAATTTGACTACCTTTCATTTAAACTATTCTAAAGCCAACAATTCCTTGCCAATAATAGCCAGAATCTAGCTGTCGGATCTTTTGGTTCTGTTATAAGTAAAAATTAAAGATGTACAGAATATTTGATTAGATAAGTGATTACAAAACACAGTACTGGAGGAAAAGTTCTCTTCTTTTTCTTGTTCTCTTTTTTGTCTTTTCTTTCTAACTCTCCACATCCTTCTCATTGTTTTTGTGTTCGGTGTCCCAGTTAATATATATTTACAAGCATACACAAGTTTAAAATACAAGTAAGATAATCTAAAATTATATTGACCATCAATACAATAAACTAATCATTCTTCACGATCATTAAAGCGGTACATCTATCTTCACATTCGATTACTGTCGGTGTCAGATAGAGGAATTCTGATAGATCCCCTTTCCACCAGCTAATGTTAATGTTACGTGGCAATTACAGGTAATGCTTCAACACGAAAGAGTGTAAAGCATAAACAACAAGCGCCTGAAAAAAGCCAAATAGTTTGAAAAAACAATTGATAGCAATTCGTGATGCGGAGCTATTATAATTAACCAATATATTGTGTAGGTTATCTTAGAATATAAATATAGACTTTAAATAAACAGTCGAATATTGTAATAAGATATTAAGATACGAATTTTGAGCAAAGTTTTATACACTTTGTAAAAATTCCAAAGCATCTAAATTTTCTTTGAAATTTACAAATAATAGGGGGACAGTTTTACGTTGCTGGTAGCCCAAGCATTATTAAAATACTTGTGTTCCAATAACATATTGTGACGGACCGGCGATTCGGTCCTATTCTACAGTAAATTTGTAAAAGGGGTCAGGTATTCTTTCTTGCGAATGGGCTCTGAGTGCATGCACAAACAATGAAATAATTACTTTTAATGTAAAAACACAGAGTGCTTTATTCCAGAAAAGATAATAGATATTACAAAAACATCGTTCCATTGAATGTGTAGAAGGTAAACAAAATAATGGTTAGCATTAATAACTTTCTCACGCTACTGACAAACATGAACAATTTTCTTACTAACTACGTAAATATTGCTAATGAACACTTTCTTTCTGTCTTAACTTTACACTTCATATTGTAAATGGGAGCTCCCTTTGCATGCACTGATTCATAATCACCTCGTTATTTCAACACTTACTCTGTTTACAGACAATGTGTACCCTTCCAAAACACCCTTTCTATTCTCCACATCAAATCAGATTATTTATCATTACATGGCAAATTCCCTCATCTAATCCCCCTCTCACAATCGTCTACTCCCCTTCCCCACTCACTTGATTCTTTTACCGCCTAATAATAAGTTCCTTCTAGTAACAGTCTTACTGGTTTTGCTGCGTCTGGAATTCCTTCGAGCTCACCAACTCCAGATGCGCCGGCGCGATGTGACGAGTCGGGGCCGTTTCGCCCGCCTCGTGGCCATGGCGCGTGCCCCCGCCGCTTCTACCCGGCCGCCGGTGCAAATCCCACGCCGCAGTCGTGCTTCGCTGGGCACGGCGATGTCCACTCGCCGCCAAATCATCAGCCGTCCTGATTTCCATTTCTTCCAAATTCGTTTGTTAAGCCCGCCGATGCTGTATCGCTATGTTCGTTTCACTCATGCTGCCTTTGCCGTACACGTGCTTATACACTCATCACTTTCCTCGCCTCACGCCGTTTAATCTTTACTGTACATCACTTAACTCGAGTTCAATTAACAGTCTTTCCTGTTCCTCATTGTCCTACGTTTCGATTTCTGCTCGATGTCATCGGATTTCTCTCAACTACTTTTCATCGCCGCCATCATTAGCTTTCCGCACACCGCCCGTTACCCTTCCTCTTCGACGCTACCTTCCGACTGCTGCCGTCGTTCCCACGATCCTCTCAACTGTCGAAGTCTCGTACTTCGCGTTCGTTTCGTCTCGCTTGCCGCGGGACACACTCTTGCTCGGCCGAGTCCGCCCGGAACGGCCGTCTCTACCGCGCTGTTTAAACCATGTTGGCACCCGCGTCTATGTTCAGAAACGCGGTGCGTTTCAATATATTACGAAATTTTAAAAGTTGTTCATAGTAGACCATGGGTTATTTTAACATTCGTTTTCTAATAACACATATGAGGAAACTGATATCAATTTCGTTTGGTTTCAGATACTCAGTGTAGGAAGTCAAACTGCTTCACCACTTACGATGACGTCACGGAGGTTAAGCAGCTAGAGGAGAGTCCCACCAAAGGTCGCGGAGACGGCCGCGCGACACGGCGCGCCTATTCGGTAAGCGCGGACACGAACGGCACCATGCCCCTGGCCGGTGGGGATAAAAGGCAAAGACGTGCCAAAATCGACAATGACAGACTTCATTTAAAAGAGTATTGCTCTGTGTTCAACACCGTAAAGGCTTGAAACACTGTACAATTTAAAACTAGTACAATTTAAGTACTAGTTAAAACTAAACTTACTTGTGACGCAAAATTATGCGATAAGTACTCAAATTTTCGACAAATTCTCCATGACCTGATTTCAAAATATGTTTTTACGGAACAGATTTCTCTCTTAGAAATATCTATCTTCATAATTGTAGTTGTAGGAAGAATCCGAAAATATTTGAATTTTTGCAATTTTCGAAAAAAATGGTTTTTACCGAGACTTGTTCCATTCTCTTAACATTCCTTCACAATATCCAACCACAAAATTTATCCACAAACGTTCGGTTTCAAATTCAAGGGACTGTAACATCAGTCAGATCGAATGGGGAATATCAATTTTGGAGAAAATCGCCCGAACGGTTTAGCCACTAGCGTTGTGGGCAGACGGACGACCGGACAAATAGCCGGTTTTGCCATCATTCAATTTTTTGGTACCAAGGACATACAAAACATGGATTGTGACTACACCAAAAGTTAGTGGATTTTTTCTAAATTTAGCAACTTATAAAACTCTAAATTTATACACTTATTCGTTACCAGGGCCCTGTAATGATACTTACATCATACTCTTAAATGTCCTTTACACTATCCGACAAGAAAATTTAATCAAAAACGATGGAGCCATTTTAAAAAAAAATTGTAAAGGTCCCAGGGGGCTTCATGTAAAATACGCTCCAAAACTAAAATGTCGGTTACAAATTCATGGGGCCGCGACAACATCCAGAACGATCGAGGAAAATCAATTTTGGAGAAAATTCGCTGAACGGTTTAGCCGCTAGCGAGGTTAACAGACGAACGGACAGGCGGACGGGCGGACGGACGGACGGACGGACAGACAGGCAGACGTGTTGCCGTCATTCGATTTTTCAGTATCAAGGACCACCAATACATGGATTTTGGCAACACGCAAAAGTTAGAGGATATTTTTTTTAAAATTTAGCGACTAAACTTATCCACTCTTTCGTTACCAGGGTCATGTACGAAGTGTTTTCCTGCAGAAATTTCGCTGTTTTTTCGCGCAGCATTACATAACTTTTTCTTGACTCCATAGCGTGAAAACAAAAAAATTCACATTTGCCACACCGATATCGAGTCGTCTGGCCCACTGCGCGGCGCGCCACCGCGAGCGCGCCAGCTCGCTCGGCGCTGGCGGGCGCCGCGGTGCTCGGCCGCGCGTCGCGGCGCGTCGCGCAGTGCCGTGCGGGGCGTCGCGGCGAGCGGACGCGAGCACGAGGAGCGGGCCGGTGCGCGGAGGAGGCCGTGACACAGAGGCGACGCCGCGCCGGGGAGGCGGGGAGCAGGAGGCCATGCGGCCGGGCGGCGCACTTCCCCAGGAGGCCGTGCCCGCCGGAGGCCCTCGCTGAAGGGGCGGACGCGAAGCCGAGGGCGAGGACGAGCGACGGGAGGACGAAAGGGCGGCGGCGATGGCGCTGCGCGTGAGGGTGGACGCCGTGAGCGGCGCCCGCGACCGCGGGGATAAGCTGCTGCGCGTGTCTTTTCGTGGTGAGTTGAAATTTTTGGATTTGACTCTTGCACTTTTTTATTAATGTATGTCTGTTCGCAGTGTATTTTTATGTAAAGTAAAATAGATTAAACCTAATGAGAGATATTTCACAAGATCTACTAGACAATGCGCAAACCTTCTGGCAGTGGCGTCTTTTCCTGTTTTTCTTTATGAATTGTATTATTACGGAAACTTATGGCACTTTTAGTGGTGAGTTGGAATTTTTGGATTTGACTCTTGCACTTTTTTTAAAATTTATGTTTGTTCGCAGTGTATTTTTATGTAAAGTAAAATAGAATGAACCTATTGAAAGACATTTAACAAGAACTACTAGGCATTGTGCAAACTTTTTCGCGGTGGTTTCTTTTTCTGTTTTTCTTTTTGAATTGTATTATTACGTGTTCTTCGGTGGGGATAAGCTGCTACACGCGTCTTTTCGTGGTGAGTTGGAATATTTGGATTTGATTTGAAGACATTCCTTTTGAATTAATTGACTCTTCCGAATGTATTGTGTAAAGTAAAACAGAATGAACAGAACGAGTGATACTTGATATGAACTGCTATAAATTGCGCAAACCTTTTTGGGGTGGGTTTATTTTCCTGTTTTTTTTTTTTTTAATTTTATTATTATGTTCACTTTCGGTGGGAAAAAAGCTGCTGCGTGTGTTCTTTCACGGCGAGTTGAAATTTTTGGTTTTGATTCGTTTCGAATTTGAATTATCCCTTCATTTTGAATTAATTGTTTCTTCACAGTGTAAAATAGAATAAACCTAACAAGATATACTTAACAAGAACTAGTAGGTATTTAGGTATTGCACAAATCTTTTCGTGGTGTGTTGGAATTTTTTTTATTTGATTCGTACACTTTCATTTTGAATTAATTTATTTCCCCCAATGTATAGTGTAAAGTAAAACAGAATGTACTTCACAATGGCTTCTTTAGAAGAACTAATAGGTATTGCGCAACCTTTTTTACGGTGATTTGAAATTTTTGGATTTGAAATCGTGCACTTTCTATTTCAATTAATATATTTTTCTTAATGTATTGTGTAAAGTGAAACAGAATGAACCTAAGGAGAGATACCCAACAAACAGCAGGGATTGCGCAAATAGTTTCGCCGCGGGTTTCTTTTCTTTTTGATTTATTATTACATGCGCTTTTGGATGCGGATTCGTTTGTGCGCGTGTCTTTCCGCGTTATGTTAGAATTTTTGGATTTGACTCTTAATACTACGTGCATTTTTTTTGTAGATAATTATTTTTACCCATGTTATGATGTTTAAGTAAAATAGAATGAACTTAGCAAGAGCTACTACACTTCTAGATGACACTAGATTGCGTGTACCTCTTTGCAGCGAGAAGTGATCCTGAGAGAGCATTCTGTTTGAATTCGATTGTTCTTTTCATTAATATTATAGAAATATTGTATTGAGTATTAAGGAATGATAATGAACATATCAAGGGATTCGAGCGATGCGCGGGTTCCTCCGCGGAGAGGTCGCTTTCAAATTTTCAAAATGAAATTTTTATGAATTGTCTGTTTTTGGATTTTTATTCCCAATACTGGTTGAAGGAATGTCGTAAAAAATGCCATGGATTTTATGAAATTATTAGGAGTTACTGACAGGAAGTGTGGATACACTTATTATTATTGTCTCGTGTAGGTATTTCTTAAAACTGTGTATTAATACATGTATTTTCTTTTTGAATTTAATTTTTCATTTGAAAAAGCTTGAAAAGTAACTGTTATGAATATAATATTCTCCAACACAGCAAGGATAATCTTGTGTGCAGGTTATTTCGCTGGAAGCCTTTTAGTATTAAGGGCGTCTTTTCTATTTTATTTTAAATTTAGCATAGATGATTCAAAAATGACGAAAATAAATTAAAGAGTTGAAATTTAGTAAATGTATGATAACAGACAAACATTCAACGTAAGCTGAAACCCGTATATTTATTGAATATTCGAAGGAATTTATCCTTTAGCGATGTGCAGAAGTTTCTATAATCTTTTCTGTTAAACATACTTGAGGACATTTTTTGTTTTCATTTATTTTTAATTAAAAAATGTTCAAATGTGTAAAGAAGTTTCTATATGCTGTAGCTAATATTATATTTAAAAGCTGTATTACTGAGTGTGTTTTTGAATTTAATTTCTTTTCAGAATAACTAAAGAATGCTTTATAACTTTATATAGAATTGTCATAGAATATCATAAATACTTCCGCTAGGAAGGATAGAATTTTCCGCGATCTTTCCGCGCTGAGTTCCAGTCTCGATAGTCATATTCTTCTTCTTCTTCTTCTTCTTCTTCTTCTTCTTCTTATTCTTCTTCGAATTAGTCGTAAGCAGTATTTGTTTTTCACACTAATATTGAAGGAAATTGTCTTAATCAATGTATGCGAAAAAAGCCTGGAACTTAATCGCAACGAAAAATATACAATAATAAATTATTTACAATTGTTACACACAATACTTGTTTAGTGTTCAACACACACTAAATTGCATTTTATTGCATTTTGCACCCGTTGCGTGGATTTATTCTTGACTCTGCGATATATTTTGGAACATCCTTTGGCTTTTTTCGGAAAGGAATAACGTCGTTTTCTCCAGGGACCTCTCCTAAAAAACTGCCTCCTAATGAAGTCCTGAAGGTCTTAAGCTGTGTGGAAATCAATGGCAGTTTTATTCTTGTATCTTGGATTTGAGATTTCACCATTTCCCAACAATTGTAAGGATAATCGGCACGCAACTCTTCCTCCAATCATTGCGCCCAAACCTATTCATTAGGGTAGCGATCCGCCATGATGCCTACATATCAACAGTTACCATTGTCTTAGATTCAACGAATTCAATTCCATTTCGAATTCAAAGAAATCATGTTTACTTATTCAAAAAATTGTAAATTCATATTCGTGCGGAGCACTAATGTGCGCCAGCAACGACAAAGAATTCTTCAGCCATTTCCAACATAAATAATTCTGCAAGAGTGAGCTTGGTACTTATTGCACATTTAGGCATGAACATGAACGGCAGACTCCGTGAATACCGCATAACTCTCCCCAACCGAAGGAAGATCACTTTCCAAAACACAGTGGAACACAATTGTATTCCGCGCGAGTAACGAAGGGTTAAGGACTTAAAGTAGTTGGAACTTTTCATGAATGAGGCAATATAATAATTGAATTAAAAATATATGTAGTTGAAATATGTGAGTACAACTAAGTTAGTAAGGAACACGAGATAGAAGATGATGCATGAGATGTTTCGAGCTAAATTTGAGTAATTTTTTGGAGATTGTTCTTGTGTGCATTTCTTTTCTTCTTTAACACGTATTTGACTTAATTATTCTTGTAATTAACGATTTTAGAATATTTTAACTAACGTGAAAATTACAAATTCAAGTACGACACTTGGATTAGCTTTTTTCTTTTGATATGGAAAATAAAAACTTTTCTTTCTTAAGCGTTTTTGATAAATCTCTTTTCCTGTGTAACATTTAGTGAATGACACGCGAGATAACAGTGAGGATTACTACACTTTTTTGCAATGATTTGCTCCGGTTTGGCGTGGCTTATCCTTACTGACGTTAAGAAAATCCGAGCACATTTTCGTTTCATAGCTCATTGTGAATTTTTATAGAATTTTAAACGAAATAAATATTTTCCATTTTATTTGAATGATTATTTTGAAAGCTTCACTTTTGGTTCTGGTAGTGTGATGGATGCTCGTCCCGACGACAGCACAGTAGCTCCACGCCTTCTTACGCTACACTAATGTAAATTTCTGCACAAAGGTAATTCGCGACTGCACCGCGCATGCGCTTTCACGCGTATGCTGACGTCATACCACATCCTACGCCACAAACGCGCGCAGATATTATCTGGCCGTTGGAGACTCGATCGTTTCTCGCGCGTCAATAGTGTCACAGGAATAGGCGATTCAAATATTACGGTACGTTGTCACGCAAGAAAGTTCAATCGGGCCCTGCAATAAACAGAAAATGAATGGATATTTTCATGTAAAAAAACAACAGATTTTAGATACCAAAAGCTATCGGCTGTGTCCTTCCGCCGATACAGATTTGCGACAGCACAGTAGCTACACACGTTCTTGCGGTACACTAATGTAAATTTATACGCAAAGGTAATTCGTGACTGCACTGTGCATGCGTTTTCACGCATGTCTTGACGTCATACGACAACCTGCGCAACAAATACGCACAGATATAATGTGCCCTTTGGAGGCTCAATCGTTTTACGCGCGTCAATTGTGTCACAGGAGTAGACGATTTGATTCATATGGCGGTATGTTGTCAAAAAAGTTCGATTGGGTCATGCTATAAACAGAAAATGAATGGATATTTTTGGGTAAACATTTTTTAGATACCAAAAGCTATCGGCTGTGTCCTTCCGCCGATACAGATTGGCGCAAAGGGTGTGAAACGAAAACTGCATAACAGGTCGCACGAGGAGGATTTCGGCCAGGGCGAGAAACGCGAAACAATAAAATTGGACAGCGCAGCCTCCCCCCGTGTTTTATTAATTCTAGCGGCGCGTCCGCCGCACCGCGCTGCCGCCTCGTCGCGTCCTGCCCTGCGCGGGGCCTTCGGGGAATGCGGGGAGACTCACCGCGCCGCCGCGCTGCCCTCGTTCTGCGAATTAGGTGCAGCACTGCTCCGCCCACGCTGCGACTGGGGGAGGTGGCTCACGGCATCAGATGATGTCACTGCAGTGCCTCGGTCCTAGCATTCGAACCCCGACATTAGCAGGATATTCGATTCTAGCTAGATAGCTTGGTCGAATTCAGCTGCTGTCTGGAGGTGAATTCTACCGGAAGGCTGATCTGCTTGGTTTCTCCGATCAATACCTGGCGAGTGCCGGGGCAGTACCCTAACAAATGGACCACGGACCGCGCGCGATCTTTCCTTCCCCTTCCTTGTCCTATCCTCACCCTTTACTTACACACGCTTACACTTATTTGTACAACATTATCACACATGCGGTTCTTAGCGCTTGTCCCAGTTGGAGCCGTGCACCGCTGGTGGGAGATACCAGGATGGGGAAAACCTTGCTTGCCGACAGGTAGATAGGCGCCGGATTTCACCATCGAGTAGGAGGAAGATCACCGCCATATCCCGAGGGAAAAAGGTACACTTAAAGGACTAATGACCTTAGCAGTTGACGCGCCCGGAATCATTAATTAACCAATCAAAAAATTCACATTGCAATGGCTCAGTGGCAACACCTTTGCCTCTGGCGCATCGCTGACCGCGAGGATTCAGTGTCTCACTCACCACGAAAGCGGATTTTTGCTACCTACAGAGCTGGACCGAATTCTACCTCTATCTCAAGGAGAATTCTAGAGGCCGACTTCTCTGATTGTAGTTTTCCGTGGTTTCGCCTATCATTTACTGGCGAATACCTAAGCAGAAACTTAAGAAACGGGAAGCGCGCGATCTTTTCTTCGTACACTTCCACGCACTATACTGCCACACACATCTGGCGACCAACGGAGTACAGCAGCAATTAGAGTTTCTCCTGGCTGGCGAGGTGTTCCACTGGGAGGAGATTTCTGGAGGAGGATAATTAGCAAGCCGACATCTAGGATGGTAGTACCAGATTTTACGGTCTAGAGGGACAGAAACACCGCCACTTCCAGGGATATATCATGCACTTTACTTACGGGAGAAATAACTCCAGTAGGTCCACGTCCGGAAATAATACTCATTCACTCACCCATTCAACGTAGAATGCTCGCCCCCTTCCACCCCAAACAGTATAGACCGCCCGCCGTGTCGGTTGGATCGGGTCTAGTATTGCGAATCGTCCTCTATTTAGAACGACAGTCCTCCATTGACGTAAATTGTCCTCTCGTCCTCTTTTGTATTTTAAATATCCACATTTTAGAAAATTTTGAACAGTTGTCATTTATTATTTTATTACGTGACTAACATCTGCTGTCGTTTCGTTTATTGTTTAATTTAGAATAGAAAATATGAAAATCCTTTTTCCAAACGCTGACACACGCATGCATGATAGTGTCTCTCTCTCTCTCTCTCTCTCTCTCTCTCTCTCTCTTGCACCTAAAATGAAAAAGAGACGCTCAACCATCTTAATCTGCATTTTGTTAACGAATATTTTCACTGGAATCGTAAATAGAGAGAAGAAAGAAATAGAGCTGATGCTACTCTAAATTAAATATTGAGAAAAAGAAATGTATCGATGCGTTTTTTTCCGTTCATCTTTTGTTTGTCGTCCCTTTTACATGAACATTGTTGGCAACCCTAGTTGGGTCGCAATGCCCTATGATTTATTACATTTGCGCCTGTTTCCAGAGCTGCTTGGTGCTAATGCGCATGGGATTGAATTAGGAGGGTTGTTTGACGAGTGCTGTTCAAGTTGGTTCTGCCTCTTCTTTTTTTATCTGTATTGTTGGTTGGTCTGAGCGATTTGTAAATTTGTGGGTGGTATTTCCTTTACGGAAAGTGATCTCATGGCTAGGTTGGAATAGCATTTTAAAATTATTTTTTTTATTTTACTTTTTAAATTCTTACATAAATAATATTTTTAATCGATTGGTAAGGTTACGAATTGTAAGTAAACGAATTGCATATTGTGTTGGAGGAATTCACTTACTGATCTACTAGTTTTTCTTAGAGTATTTTTTCGTTTGCTTTTGTTTTTAGAATTTTTTGTGAGCTTCACAAAAACTGTACTTACATGTATAGCTTGTAACAATGCATGCCGATTGGTGAGCTCTCGGGATTGTGCCTTGTGATCCTTCATCTGGACGAATATTTTCCTTCCATTTTCGGTCCTTTGAATTTGTAACTTTTGTAGCCAGCCTTTGTTGTTTCAGAGCCTGGAGGTTTTGAATATTTGTATGCCTTGTGGCGAGGAGAAATAGTAGGTTTCGGAACCGTT
The DNA here is from genome assembly GCA_011170035.1 of Teleogryllus occipitalis. Taxonomy (NCBI): domain Eukaryota; kingdom Metazoa; phylum Arthropoda; class Insecta; order Orthoptera; family Gryllidae; genus Teleogryllus; species Teleogryllus occipitalis. The sequence continues at coordinate 67,708 of BLKR01014928.1, read as the reverse complement.
TATAATATATAGTTGCCTGTGTAATGTTTGCTTCAAATTTCTTTATCATTATTTTTTATCTACCGTTTCCTGACGGTGTTTGGAAACATGCAAATTGCCTTTTTTACCTCTAAAAATATCTAGTATATTGTTGTTGGGAATCAGTTACGAGTAACAAGAGTTTGAAAGTGTAAATATTTTTAGATTGATAATTTATTTTACAAATATGTAGTGTCAAAAGGTGTAGCTTGATGAGAATGGATATTTCCTTTTCTTGAGAGTTATAAAGATCTCATTCAATCCCGTGTGCAGTGAGAATAGAGGTATCGAGAATTGCAATTGAGCACGATTTGTTGGGGCTGATACAACATTTAAAATGGATAGTCACATGATACTTATCCGTAAACCTATACTAATCCATTTACATACCTTATTTGTCACCATTGTAATAAAAATGATACTATTTGATTCTGCAACATTCATATAAAAAATATGTGTAATAAAAATTTCAAAGGCTTCTTCCTATTATCAAAATATTAAAGTTGAAATAGACTTTTCATTCCATTAATTTGTGAAAGAATAAAAACAGAAATTGTTAAAATTGTTTTACAATGTTTACCTTATAGTGAACTTGGATCAAATAGTTATTAAAATCCTTTTATTTTTTCAAATTCTTTTTTTATATATTCTGTTAACCAATATTTAATCTCATTTTCTCTTTATTTCGTTTTTGCAATAATCCTCATTCCACAGACCCATTCGCAAATCAATTTTTACCTTTTCCTTACAACCGTCATTATGGTTTTAAGAAATATTATTCTTATATAAATAATATAAAACAGTATCAAGGAGTCAAAATAGTAAAAATATGGTTCATAATTTAGTGTGTATTGAAATATTCTATATTTCAATATACACAAAATATGACTAATCATTTAGAAATATTCTTCTGAAAACAATTTGACGAGAAATTTATCAAGTATCAATATTTTAAAAATGTATTTATAATATTTAATGTAAAAGGTCTTTTCGTGGAAATAACGCCCAAATAGGTTTCGATATGTATTTTATATTAGCAATTTGGCTATATCATTGAAAAGCTGTAAAATATTCTATCTTCATTTCCGTGATCTCGGAACATTTCAATCTCTCCATTGTTTTGACATCTGGTGGTTTGAATAAATATTGACTTTACTGGACATATGTAACCCAAAGTATACATTTGTTACATAGATGAGAAAATTGAGATCACGACCGTAAATTGATGGTGTTCAATAATGTAAATATTCAGATTGGAAGTAGTAGATGTCACACAAACTAATTTCGAATATTTTTGAGGGCAATGGGAAAGGAATGATGATGATGATGATGATGATGTATAGAAAGTTATGATATGTGCTAATTGTAATTAGCATCTGGCCAAAAGTCCACAATATTAGTTAAATATTTCTAATTCAATTACGAACTAGCAACGTTCCTATTTCCAGCTATTCCATTTGTGGGGTAGTGTCCATTTCACATACTTCAGACTTTGCATATTTTATGATTTTGATTTATAATACCGTTTATTAACTTTAGATCACGCTGGATGCTGAAACTATATATTTGACATTTTTAAATTTGAAATCATACCGTAACAATATTACAATATATTTTCATTGTCGAGATTCTCTCTTATTGTTATTTATTTTTAAAACTACCACGGACGAATAATATTTATTTGTATCGAAATAAAGTCTTGATTTTTTCTTTTTTTAGCATTTTTAAGTTGTTGACAGTTCACACATATATTGTATTCCTTCAATTACTATTTTCAAAAGTTTCCAACGATATATTTAATTACTGTCTCTGATATGAATTTTATGGAAAATAAAATTGTTGCGATTTAGTAAATATTTTAATTTATTAAAAATATATAAATAATGAAAAATAGTGACTTTCAAGTCCTTAAAAGTTACAGCCCATCTTCATGAACAGCCCATTTTCATCAATGAAACTGCTTTCGAGAGCGAATGCAACCCGCAACACATGTTATGGACGACGTCCTAATGCACGACTAAACCAACCTGACACCGCCCAGCGTCCTCATTCGAGGACGCATGTTTATGGTTACCCGAAAATGGCTTCCATTGCAATAATTTGTGAATTTTATACCTTCAAGAGACATAGACAGACACCCTAAATGAAACGTACGAGCAAGTTTTGGAATTCCTGAATTATAGACGTAGGTGTAAGCGAAATCGCTAAAGCATTGTACGCTATTGGTTAAGGCGTCCTTATGACTTATGAGGGTTCAGATGCTCCTCTAAAAATACTTCTTATCTGCTGTAAACATGTGTTTTTGTCGAAGCGGGAACACTACTGAAGGGGGAACACTAGGGTTGAGGCCGGTGTTGGTCCGTACCAACGGAGGCGGAGCATATGCAGGCAGCTAAGGATTTTTTTTTCTACTTGCCATCAAGGTAGAAAAGAAGGTCTTGATTTTTCTATGATTTTGATTTATCTATGAAAAATATTTGCCTTACATTAAAATCGTGTTGAAGTGTAATTAAAAAACTGACAATATGAAAAAAATAATAAAATGCGATTTCTAAAATTTTACTCAGAACGTTAACAAGTACTTGGCTGATATGCAGCATTGTCGTTGTTTCTGCAGTGATCCGTACTGGGAGCTCCTAGAGTTCCGGTGCCGACAGGGGCGGATTTTAGATACTAGCTAGGAGCTAAGTACAATTCAGCTTCTGTCTCAAGGAGAATTCTAACGAAAAGGTATTTCCCGGATGTTCTAATCGGTAATTTTCCATAGTTTTTCCGATTAACACTAGGCAAATACTCTAACCTTCCTCTTCCTTCGGGAGATGGTCTGAGTAGGAGGTGCAACTGGTAGTACGTATTTGCCTGAAGGAGAAGAAGCAGAATCAACAATCATGTTGGTGGCCGTATTTTTCCCTTGTAGAACAGAACAAGATTTTATAACTACTCATGACAGAATCCCTTTCATAAGGTGGAAATGTAAACCCTTTATTATTTATTTATTCCACAGTTTTACATTGTTACAAAAACTACTTTCTGTTACCCAAGTCCTAATACTTCCTGTAATTTTAATTTTATTTTTCCACTTCTCCCGATCTTCATTATCCTTATCTGTAAAATTCTTCTCTTTCAAAAGTGTCTCAATTTCTCTCAATCAATTATGTCCAGATCGTCCTCTTTTGTTCCTTCCCATAGAAAACAATTCTAAAATTATTTTTGGAATTATACTGTCTTTCATCCTTTTAACATGACCAAACCATCGTAATTGTTTATATTGAACAGTTTCTAAAACTGCATGAACTTTATTCATTTTTCTGTGGTTTTTAAATTTTTTGTTTTGTATAATTTTGACATTCTAGATGACCTTCTTAAAAATCCATTTCTATAAACACTTACGAGTCTAATTAACTTGATTATTACCAACACATTCTTTTTGAATAATTTTCCTTTGTTATTCTCTGAATAACAAAAGATGATTTTTAAAATTGTAATTTTTGTTGCAGTGTATTATTTTACTGTTAGGAGAAGTCATGTCTGTCATGTAATCAGTTTTGAAATGTATTATTTGGTTACAACTTAATTTTCAAAATTGCGTGTAATACGGAAGGGATATGTGATGTTTCAACTGATGTTACCACCTTCTTTTGTGCTGCATACGTTATTCATTGTACGGATATTTCAGTTAGTTTATTGGTGTTGTTGGAATTGTTGAGGAGGTGAAAGTGCATATGGCTGTAAATATAATGGCGAAGGGGAATGTGGTGATGGGAGGGGTCTGATGGAGGAGGTGATGGTGGAGATACGCGTAACATTGGTCACAATGACGGAGACGCAATAAAGGTAGTGGGAACTGACAGCTAGTACTAGTCGGTGATATTACACACCTCCGATACCTGCCCTCGGTGAGAGTAGCAGAGGCAGCAAATCCCGACGATTACACATGAATATTAACTCGGAAATTGTAGAGCAGTCCGCGCCGGCAGAGCGCGTAGGGACATGCGAGATAATGCTGGTGTCCCTGGCGTTGGCGGCGTGGCCTAGGGAGAAGCCGCTCGGCCCTCGCCGGCGCTCACGCACGCGAGCGTGCGGGTGGGCGGCGACCCGCGCGGGCGGCCAGTCTCTGGGTCAGTGGGCTGGCCGCGGAGCCATGCACGCACGCGCCGGCGCACTGCCCTCGCCCTCGCTCATCGCCCCCACCCCGTCCCCGCCCTCCCACAGCTCTCGCCACCTCCGCCCGCTCCAACCCTCGCTCTCGCCCCCGGCCCCGTCCGGCCTCTCCCCGTCCTCACCCTCGCCCTCGCCCCCGCCCCGCTCTCGCCACCACCCTCGCTCCCTCCCCCGCCCTCTGCTCTGCCTCCGCCCCCGCCCGCGCCACTGCTTGCTTCTACTATCCTCGCCCCTGCCCTCGCCTTTTTTCCCGCCCCCACCTTCACCCTCACCTTCTTCCCCGCCTCCGTCCCCGCCCGCGCCACTGCTTATATCTTTTCCTACCCTCGCCCTTGCCTTTGTGCCCGTCCCCGCTCTCAGCCTTGCCAACGCCCACGCCCTCGCCATGCCCTCGCCCTCAACTTCATCCTCGCCCTCGACTTCATCCTCGCCCTCGACTTCATCCTCACCCTCGCCCTTTTCTTGTAACGTGTCAGAGCATTCATATAGTTCGTAATTCCTTCAAAGTAACATTAGGTAGATTCTTTTAAAAACTTTATTACAATTCGTTGTCGTACACAAAATTCTGTCCCTCGTTGTTATCAACTTAAACGTTGTTATCGTAATAAACATGTGAGGAATAGTATTCATTATTTGTTTACGAAACGTTAATAAACATGTGAGGAAAACGTTATTGTATACGAATCCGTTATATCCCCTTCTCCGCCCCCGCCCGCGCCACCGCTTATATCCTCTTCTATCCTCTCCCCTACCCTTGCCTTTCCCCGCCCCCACCCTCACTCTCTCCTAGGTCCTCGTCCCGCCCTCGACCCCGCCCTCGTCCCCACCCTCGACCCCGCCATCGCGCTCACCGAATGGGTCCTCGCCCGCGCCCTTGCCCCCGACCTCAACTCCGCCTCGCCCTTGCCATCGCACCTGCCCTAGCCATCGCTACCGCACTTGCCTTCTGCCTCGCCCTTAACCTCTCTCTCGTCTCGCCCTGCCCCCTTGACGTGCCCACTCGCTCACTCTCCCCCAGTGAAGTCCCGCTTCGCACGGCGCACCACGAACGCAGTGTGGCAAATTGGCCTCCGCCTAGACTAGTGCTTGGGATACGAACCAAGTAATACCTCACCTTTAAATTCTTTCAATAGGAGCATCCGTGTGAAATGGAACAACAAATTAGTACGAGACACTTTCAGAGAACATTAGATTCAGAGAATAGTGGTATAATACGTAATTAAATAAGCATTTGCAAGCACTTCGTAAGGTATTGTTTTAAACCTGGAACTAGCTTCCTACTGGAAACTCAACTTCAAACAGGCATTCCCTCAACTGTTCGTTTCATCATAAAGGCTTGAAAATGAACGAGAGTAAACCATCTAAAAATGCTATGTGTTTAGGCCAATAATAATTGAATCATCCGAAATGTAATAGTCTAAAAAGGAATCATTTTTATAGCGTAGCCTAAAGACGCTCATGGGCTGTCGGAACAGAAGAACGATTGAATGCTGCGGAGAAATTTTGACTGCAATTTATGATAAAAAACATGTTTTAACGAATTGTGATTGAACTATATCCAAAGCCACAAAATCAAAATCGTTTTGTGTGATACCTCATTCAATTTGCTTAATGATTCCTCTTTTTTTGGTGCCTAGAAAAATGGATGTTGAAAAAAGAAATTGATTAAACGATTCATAACGGCGATATTAGTAGCAATAAAACACTTTCCAACACTGATGTTTCGAATATCAAGGAGGGAAGTGTGTTTAGTGAACTTTTTGAGATTTCTATTTACTTGAATTACAGAAGTTCGTTATCAAGGTTTCACTATTAACTACCATTTACTATTCACTATAACTACAAGGAACATTAGGTACTGCTATTATAAGTTAATGGATAAAAATCTATTAAGCGATAAGGAATAATATATATGAATGTGAGATTATGGTTGAAAATATTTCGTATCTACTGTGCTTCTACTCTGCTCTTTTGGAAATAAATTGTGGTTTTTAATTTAAATTTGGAATCTGGAAAGATCTCTCATGTGCAATGCCGTGAAGGTAACCCGAAGGCAAGTCGATCGATTGGATTTCGACTGAATTAGAAGTTGCAACACGAATGAGGTACCATATTAATTTGATATTTTTTAATACCAGTCATTTTTCTCGCAAACTTATCTGTATACAATATTTTGATGTTAACCGGTAATGTGATAAATATTTGGGAGCCAATTATGGACAATGCAGATATTTCTAGGAAGTTGCAAGGGGAATTATTAAAAATGCGCTGTCACTTTCTTTTATTATTTAGTGAACAAAGTAAAACCATTTTCTTCTTCATCTTTTTCTTCTAGAGTTGGAATTAAACTGGTTGCGCCTTAATCATTTAATTATTAATCCATCTCTGAACTTCTGTGAATTGTATTTGTGCTCTTCAAGCATTTACACATTTTTGGTTCAATGATACGAAATCCAATTTTCCTTTTTGATTATTTCTGAAAGATTATTTCTGATTTTTTTCATTTTTCCCAATTAACTGTATTTCACTGAAATATCTATATTTATTGAACGTTTTGAGTAATGTTCAGTCTTTTGTTGTTTTTACAACACTTTTATTTAGCATTTGCTATTGATTTGGATAAAAATATATTTGTAGTACTTTTGAAATATAGGTTTTGAGAAAACAACGTGGAAATAAATTACGTTTTGTTCAAATAAACAAAAATGCTTGTATTACTGTCTAATGATGAGTTATCTTTGTTTCTATGCATATCATTACTTCTGCGATTCGTATTACTTTTGCAGTTAAAAAAATTAGTGTTTACATTGACGGCGTCTAGTATGTCCAAAACTTCATTTCGTTTTTTAAAGCGATGAATTCTTCGAACATATCATTAATATGTATATTCGTGATATGAGGAAATAGAACACCCGTCATTTTCTTCAAGTGGTTGAATTCAAATTAAGGAAGTTCTTAAATTCATTGCGTGAGAGTAATAGAAGATAAAAAACTTCATGAACAACGAAGGAAACAGTTGAGTCCTATTTTTATTTACCCACACATGTAAGGGTCTCGGAAAAGTAGAATGTTTTCTTGAATTTTTACAAGGTTGTTTGTTTCATTCGGATCGCAGTAAAAGTTGTCACTCCATCCCTGATGAAGACTACTATATGATGGTCGAAAAATCTGAAGCACTGCCCTCGACATGGCGTCAATGGGACACCCGAGATACTTCACTGACTCTGGCCGCGCAAGCCTAACGCTATATTACGGAACTAATTCGACTACGGGGTCATTTAGAATTTAATGTTACATTTTATTCCTTTCATGACGGTGTTGTACGCAGATCCACACCAATTGCGGAAGATAGCAGCAACATCGTTGCTTCCGCAGTACCGTTGACCTGGAAGGCTCAGGATTCGAATCTGTGTCTCTTTCGGTACTAGTTGAGTCGACACCACTGTATGTATAATTCTAGCAACCGGTTGCTCTGAGTGGTAATTTTTGGTGGTTTCTCCGATCAATACCAGGCGAATGCTGAAGTGGTACTACTCTAACAAACAGGCTGCGGAACGCGCGCGATCCTTTCTTTATTATCTTTGTCTCCCTCTTCTCCTTTAACACCTTTGTATCCCTCTTTTCCCTTTACATTTTGTCTCCCTCTTCTCCCAATCACGAGTTTCATGCCTCACACTGCCACACAGCTCGAAGCTTAGAGCTTGTTCTGGCTGGGAGAGTGCTCCGCTAGGGAGATGCCTGGAGAGAAAAAATTGCAAGCCGACGTGAGATCATAAGTTTCGACGAGGAAGGAATATTGCCACCCAAGAGATATAAAAAGTATAACGCCCACTCCACTTACCTGATTAATAATCTCAGTAGTTGATGCGCCGAGAATCAACACTCAGTGACTCGTCATCCAATGAATTAATCACTTAGAGTCTAATGACTTTTTCACTCACCAAGACCCACGATTGCATTGTGTTGGAATTATGTATTTAATACAGACATGAGGTTCATTCGCTCCATGAGAGAGAATGTTATGAAAATCGACAGCGGAAGGGCCGTTCTTCACTTTACGCTCTTCACTCTAGGAAATGAGTTCCTAGGAATTCTCGACTATATTTTTTTTAGATGCGATTCTTAAAATAAAACGATCAAATACTCTTATTATTATTATGTTAGTCTCAAAACACTAACATCAGTTGCAGCCAGCGTAAAGGTAATGCCTTGCCGGCCACTATGTCTATGATCTGGGTCGCAGGTTCCATTCCGATTAGGCGTTGGATATTTACTTGATGTGTACAACATGCGCTTGCCGGAATTGAATCTGTAGTCCACTGCTTTGATTGCAGGGTTCTGGTTTCCCTAATCACTCAACGGAGTCTCTGATGCGAGAACTTTTGATTGTAATTTTCTTCAAATATATAAACCGTTACTTGTGTTACAGAATTAATTCTAAAACTAATTTTCCACTATGAATATTGGGTGAGGGAGTGGGCTTTCTTCATTTTAGCCATCAATAAAATATCAATTTAAAAACGTCATAAAATGCTTAATATTGCCAAAACTTTATGGAACATTTTGTTTATTTTAATTTTTTCTTAGTACCTCCATTAAGGGCTTTAGCATTGTAGTTTATTCTTCAAGCTATCAGTTAAGTATGTTTTTTTCGAATTTGGTTTTCTTACAGCTACTGAATTAATCAGAATGAAGGTGTCTGATTTCGTGTACATGGCAAGAAGTAGTTATTTCTCATTTAATACCGGTAGCCCATCTCGAAGTTACATGTTCTAGATGTCTTTAATGGTCGTAGCGGTTGCACCGTTTACTTCCCAATATAATGGTCCGTTAAGGGAACGAGAGATAACTGCTCTATACAACTGCTTCCTTAGTCTCTAATTGACACTGTTTGTACAGATTACCCCTTTACCGTGTTTGTTGTTGTTGAGGCAAGACCGCTGACGCGAGATTCCTTTTGTAGGCTATCAAGTGGCTTGCGTTGTAAGGCTTCAGCCCCGCGGGAGCAATTATCAACCCTTCCGCTTCCTTTAGATAACTGAAAATGGGACTTCACACGAGTTCAAGTACCCACGGTGAGAGAGGGGAATGTTTGGTGTGGGCGGTGCGTGTAACAATAGAGCGCGCACAGTGTGCAGGATCAGGAATTCGCTCTACAGGACTGCTCTGACAGGTGGAGTCTGCGAGGCGACTTCAAGGGGCAGGGCGGAGAGAGCTAGATCATAAAACATGGGATTTTTGTTGTTGTAAAAATTCTTTCAATAAAATGGAGTTCGCATTGGCAGGTTAAAAATGGCGAAACGCGACGTATTTGAGAAAGTATTCAAAGCGCTATGACTGGCTTAGGTGGCTCAGGGAGTCACTGCAGTGCCTCTTCCCGGGAGGTTTTAGGGTTCGAATCCTGACGGTGGCAGAATTTCCACGCTAGCTAAGTACCTAGGTCGAATTCAGTCGCTGTCTGGAAGTGAATTCTAGTGTCCGGCTGCTTTGATAAGAGATTTTTTTTTCGATCAACATCAAGGCAATGCAGGAGCAGGTCTCTGCCAAGAGGGCCACAAACCGCGCGCGATCTTTCCGTCCCCTTCCTGGTCCTTAACTTATGCACCACCCTACCACACATGCTGGGAGACCGGTCGGGAGCTTAGAGCTTCTCCAGGTTGGAGAAGTGGTGCCCCGCTGATGGGAGATACCTGGTTGGGGAGAACCCCCACAAATCGACGCCGGATCTCGTAATTCAGCTTGAGAATATTAAATATTATTAAATATTTATTGTTATACATTTATATTAATATTTTTAATTAAATATTTTTACATACTGGTATTAATTGGCAATATATTTATCATATTAAATGTTGCAGCTAATGTTCAAATCTGGCCAATTTACGAATTAGTTGGTTAATAGATAGATTTATTACTAATTCTGCAAATACGTTCCAGAACTTGGTGGCAGAATACACTTACTAAACATTACAGAACTTAACAACTATACAAAATTTTACAAATTTTACACACTTTACAAATTAACATAAACATTTCACCGTGCAAGCTTCCATAGCACTTCACTTCACTTCACTTCACTTCACTTCACTTCACTTCACTGCACTTCACTTCACTTCACTTCACTTCACTTCACTTCACTTCACTTCACTTCACTTCACTTCACTTCACTTCACTTCACTTCACTTCACTTCACTTCACTTCACTTCACTTCACTTCACTTCACCTTCACTTCACTTCCCTTCACCTCACCATACTGCCAATCACTTTTGCCAATCACGTTTTAATGTGATTCTGACACACTCGTTTCCCTCAACTTCACATCACTGCACTACACGCCACTGCACATAATAATAATAATAATAATAATAATAATAATAATAATAATAATAATAATAATAATAATAATAATAATAATAATAATAATAATAATAATAATAATAATAATAATAATAATAATATTAATATTAATAATAATAATAATAATAGTAGTAGTAGTAATAGTAATAATAATAATAATAGTAGTAGTAATAGTAATAATAATAATGTTATAATAATAGTTATAATATAACATACTTTACATAGGAGATAATAAGACACATATAAACATCTAGGAATTTAATTTATTTTTAAATTTGCTGACATCATGAGGAAAGGGATCAAAGATTGTCACAGGCAAGCCGTTCCAGTCTCTAATAGTTCGATTCGCGAATGAATATTTCCCAACGTTCGTTTTCTGAATTCTTGTCTGAATTTTCTGCATGTGATCCGCTCTGCCGAAATATGTAGGTTTCCCTAATCGACTTTGAATTTCTTTCCACGGTCGAAAGCCTGTGTACGCTTTATAGACTCTTTATAGACGCTTTATAGACGCATAGAGACTCGATTTCATTCTCCTCGTTTCGAGTGACTTCCATACTTTATTCCTGGTACCCCTGAAACCAAATTTTGAAGCTCTACGCTGAACCTTTTCTAGATTTCTTTACTGCAAAAGTCTGTATGGGTCCCAACATATCGCGCCATATTCTAATATGGGTCGCACTAATAACTTATATGCCAGTTCTTTGGCACTCACTGAACTCGTTTTGAGAATCCGCATAATAAAATGCAAAGATCTCCATGCTTTCCCTACAACGAAATTTACTTGATTTTCCCATGACAATTTACTGTCTAGCTGAACTCCTAAATATTTGCAAGACGTGACTCGAGGTATAACATTATTATTCAATTTATACGCGGTTTCATTGTAGCTTCGACCCCTACCAAACGTGATGGATTTTCTCTTTGAACTATTTATTTCCATGCCGTTTGTATCCGCCCAGATATGTAATTTGTCCAAGACTCGCTGCAAAATATTCTCGTCCTCCTCCGAGTTAACAATTCTATAAATTACGCAGTCATCTGCAAAGAGTCGTACATTAGAAACTAAACTTGTCGGTAAATCATTCACGAAGGCAAGAAACATGAGTGGGCCGATGACACTCCCTTGTGGAATTCCTGACGTGACGTTTCTCGAATTTGATAAGTAATTCCCGATTCGGACCTTTTGTGTCCTGTCACGAAGTAGTTCGTTTATCCACGTTACCCCTCTAGTGTCTAAACCCGAATCTATTAATTTCTTTACAAGACGATCGTGTGGAACAACATCAAAAGCTTTGGCAAAATCAATTACAATCGCGTCGACCTTACCACCTTCATCAACTACGTCGGCTAGGTCCTGTAAAAGTGAGACCAGCTGACTTTCGCACGAAAAACCATTCCTGAAACCGTGTTGACCCTGATAAAGCCATTGCTTGTCCTCCCATTCTTTCCTGATATAGCTAGAAATTAGATGTTCCATAAGCTTGCATACGACTGATGTAAGACTTACCGGTTTATAGTTACTAAGTAATGTCTTGTCGCCACTTTTAAAAATAGGTACGACGAGAGCCAGCTTCCAATCTTCCGGTACGCAAGCGTTGTTTATCGATACATGAAATAACCTAATTAAATATGGTATAATAGCCTCTCCACCTAATTTAATGACGTCCGTGGAAATAGAATCCGGGCCTCGTGGTTTCCCTCTCTTCATTAATTTTATTCTTTTCCGCAAAGTATTTACATTAATATGAAAAAGACTTCTATCTGACAGTGATGGTATCTGAATACAATTTGACTTTTGCTTGAAAACGGAGCTAAAATACGCGTTAAAAGCATTAGCTTTTTCACAATCGTCCGATATTGGCGAATAATTAACCCGAACAATTGGAATCTCATCTTTATTTCCCTTCCTTCTACGAACGTACTTAAAAAATTACTACCTTCTCCCTCGATAAAACATGCCCTAAACATACGAAACCAATGACTTTAGCAGTTGGCGCATCTGGAACCACTAATCAATCAATCGGTATGTTTCTTAGCTATTGTTTCCTACATTTCTTTAAATAATCAAATTTCAGATTAATAATGCTAATGATTTAGAACACTTCCACATCTAAGCTACAAATTTATTTCGATACAACCATTTCAATAGTGCTGGGTTTAGTTCAAATCTTAAATAAATGGTTCATTTGCTTTCCGCTAATGAGTGATCACATTTGTTGAATAAATCATTATCGATCAATTTTCAATTATTGATGCGTTAAAATGCGTTGATTTATCAGTGAGATACCGTGTTGCATCGTAGAATTTTCATAAAGGGGGATATACTTGTTAATATTATCTCCCTTTCAATATAAGTATTTTACATAAAAAATGCGAAAGAAATTTACAAAGGAAAGATGCAGTTTCGCGGAGGATGTGAAGCTCTTCCATGACAGGACATGGAAGATGGATAAATGCAAAATCAGAAAATAAACGACTGTGTGGAGATAGAAGCTAGTTGTGCGTGTATTCCAATATCTACTGATACTACTCATGTATGTTAATGCTAATAAATTCAGTTAAATCTCTTAACTGTCTTTACGATTTCAGTACTTTTGGGTCCAATTAAGTTAACATGAATAGGTATTTGGAAGTGTAAACAGTCTTACAATAGGTAGCAGCAACTGGAAAGAAATTTCGATGTTTCATTCATTGATATCTAACTTCCCAAATATGAAAATACCGACGCTGTTTGTGTACATAGAATCTGCAAATGGTTTTAGAGGGACAATTCGGCCAGGAGGTCGGAACAAAGAAGTTATAAGGTTCACTAGTGTTACTATTAATACTCGAATTTTGGATGTCGAATTGCACGGTAGGGCATTAAATGGGCAAACAATATGTTTGTTAATTTGAATTGTGAGTTTTGTTCAGCCCGAGAGGGAATATTTGACATCGTAATAGAAATTGGGGCTCCGTTTCACATCTCCAATAATTGATTGTTTTATAATTTTCTAGTACAATGAGAACATAGTCGACACAGTTTATATGAAAGTTAAATTAGATGTTACAGGTCGATAGGGGAACTGTCATACAAATTGCAATTATCTCCTAAAACGCAGGGAATAAATATGAAAATGTATCGATTAACAGGTAACTACATAGTTATCTCATCTAGTATTACTCCTATGAGCGTTAGACAGATTCATAATCGAATTCAATAATATTTGTAATTTCTTTACATTAAAATCATGAAATGGCCCAATGATGTTTTTTTAAACGGCAATTGAAAAGTGCCTGATTGCTGTAGACTGCATCTTCAAGATCTGATTCGTTCTGGTTAGTTCATTTATTAAGTTGAACTTTGACATTTCCAAATATCCCGTCGCTTTTATAATTCACCAGAGTCTGTTAAATCGATTTTTACTCAATGAGAGTGCGGACCAAGTAAAATAAGGTTTTCATCCATATTTGAAAGTATGCTAGTTCGAAAGTATGAAGTGTACTGAGACACTAAACAAACATTAACTGTAACTAAATATGTGTTATGTATTTAATTTGTGGATTACAAATACGGTTTGACAATTTGAAATCACATTAATGCGAACATTATCTGACTACTAGTTACTTCAGACTCTGTTGGTTTTTTTAAAAATATAATTGGAATGAGAATGAAGGAAGGGAATGTAATTTTAGGCTTGAGCTTTGGGACATGTTTATTAATTAATTATGATACACGTGATCTACGATTAATTAATAGTATTCCTAGTAAACAAAATTGGTATTGTACGAAAAAATGGTGTTAATGAGAAAAGAAACAATAGAAACATCAGTAAACAAAAATGGATTCACGTGGTTTGACCGAGAATTGAATGGAATAAGGTAGCAATCAGACTAATTCATAGATAGTTGGATCATATGAATATAACTGTCCTATGCCCTACGTTCGAGTTCCGAAGGAGGCTGGATTTTCGACGCTAGATAGATTACTAGGTCGAATTCCAACCCTGACTAGAGGAAAATTCTAGCGAACGGCTGTTCTGATCGGTAGTTTTACATAGTTTCTCCGATAACTACCTGATCGGGGCAATACCGTAACAAAAGGGCCAAGGATCGCGCGCGATCTTTCCTTCCCTTCCTTGTCCTATCGTCATCCCTTATTTATACACACACACGACTGCACCACTGCATGCTAGCATATCGATCTGGAGCTTAGAGCTTGTCCCAGCTGGGGTGATGCCCTGCTGGTGGGAGATACTGGGTTAGGGAAAACTCCGCTAGCTGACAGGCAGGTCGACGTCGGATCTCAGTATTCAGCGAGGAAATATCACCTCCTCCCGAGAAAAAAACATGTACCACACTTACGGGACTAATGGTTTTGGCGGTTGACGAACCCCGAATAATTAATCAATTAATCAATCGAGCTTGAGCGATGCTCGAATGGTGGAGATACCTGACAGAGAGAAAAACCGCAAGTCGACATGTAAATCAGCGCTGGACTTTATCGACAACCGGGGAGGAACACCGCCACATTCTGGAATAAAATATTTCACAACATTAACGGGTCTAATGACGATAGCAGTTGACATGCCCGTCTGCATTAATGAATCAAGCAACCATAGGTCAAACTGTGCCCTCCAACGGCAGCCGTGCAGCCCACTGCGCAACAGCCTCTCCGGTGAGGTTGCCGGGCGGCGGGGAGCGTGGACGGCGGGCGGCGCCGTCGAAAGGGAGTTTATCTGCAGGGCGAGCTGCGTTGTTAGCGCTAATCGCACAAAGGGAAACTGCTCATAAGCGCAGTGTGCGCTCATTAGCGATGCACGCTCCGTGAACCCCGCCCTCCACCACGTCCCTCCCCCGGGAGCCAGCGGCAGGGCGGCAGTCACTTGTAGGGCGTCCACGAGCTGAGAGGTCTTCCGGGCGTCTAGCAAAGAAGCAAGTTGGAAAACCTCGTTGGGACGGAGGTGTTGATCCTATTTACACTATTTAAGCTTGCATTTCGCCTTCACAACTTGACACGCGGGACGTAGGAGAGGCGGATCTAGGTTAGAATTTAGCTCTCGTGTCCTACCATTTAAACGTATTTCGAATTCGGAATACATTTGAAGCGTAATGGATTGAAGCTTCATTATTGTTTAAGGAGAATATTTGCTATTAAATGCCTTAAGTTGCAAAATTTCATTAAATTTAGATATGCTATTAGGAATGATTCCAGAGATAAATGAAAGGAACAGTACCTATGCAGAGTGGTTGTGTGAAGATTTCATCTGAACAGAAATTACTCTTTTTAAGCTCGCTCTTATTCTCAACAAGACTGGCAGTGCACAGTTAGATTACAATTGAGCTTGTGCCGTTCCTATTAAACGAACTTTTGATTATCATAAAATTTTATAAGTAATGCGTCCGATGCTCGTTTTTTTAAAAATTACAGCGGATTGTATTAAGATGAAAATTTGACTATGTAAAATAGCTGAAATTGAATAATAGAACAAGTATTTCTGCAGAGAAGAAATCGTTATATCTTAAGACTTTCCTTTATAGGAACCTTTTAAACAGTTCATAAAGCTATAACCTCATACTCATTGAAAATACGAATGTATCATCTACCCAATATTTTACTTGTATATTTATGCTTACAACATTTTCTGTTCGGAATATTAATATTACAATTGCGTTAATTCACAAAGTATTTCAATTTCATGAATAAAGTTACTTTGTACATTATTTCATTGAATTTGGTACAAAATCAATTTAATACGAGGATCACAATGTGAAGCCGAAAATACATTTATCTTGGCGATACAAAAACATTGCCCAAGTTCTCTAAAAAAATCAAAACAGAATCCAATTAAAAATTAAACAAGAAAGGATAATGAAGGCAGATGAAAAATGCGGAACTAGAGGCCAGAAGGAGAATGATAAGGGAGTGCGAACGCGAATGAGGGCTGAAAGTGCTCGAGAAGGGCGGCGAGGGCCTCTTGGAGCGAGGGAGGGTCGTGATATCGAGCGAGCTCCCTTCGCTTCACGAGGGCACATGAGGCGCTGGCGACGAGGCACTGCAAACACACTTCTTCCGCCTCCACCGTCAAATCTGCCTCCGACGCCACCTTTTCTACAACAGCCTTTGCCACAGATTTCACTGTTCCTTCATCGTCCCGAAGTCGTGCCGACGCCGTCATGACGCTGTCTCGTCAGAGATCGTCATGACGAGTTACTACGCCGTTTCGTCTCTGTCTCGTCACCATCACGCCGCCGTCACGCCGCCGTCACGCCGCCGTCACGCCGCCGTCACGCCGCCGTCACGCCTCCGTCACGCCTCCGTCACGCCTCCGTCACGCCTCCGTCACGCCGCCGTCACGCCTCCGTCACGCCTCCGTCACGCCTCCGTCACGCCGCCGTCACGCCGCCGTCACGCCGCCGTCACGCCGCCGTCACGCCGCCGTCACGACGCCGTCACGCCGCCGTCACGCCGCCGTCACGACGCCGTCACGACGCCGTCACGACGCCGTCACGACGCCGTCACGACTCCGTCACGACGCCGTCACCGTTCCCATCATTAAGTACGCCCCACGTCCTAGCCGCGAAGACGTGCTGAATCAAGCACCGTCCGGATTTTCAGACCCTTTGATTAAAGAACGCGCTATTGAGGGTCTCCACGAAGAATCCACTCAGAAAATGCATTTACTCGCCAACCTAGAGGAATTGATGGTTTCGAGAACCCACCGAGTTTGAAGTTTAGACAGTGGCGGCTCATGGTCATGCCATTAGGGTGTGCAACGTTCCTCTGTCCTTTCCTACTATCTCTCTCTCTCTCTCTCTCTCTCCCTCTCTCTCTCTCTCTCTCACACACACACACACATATGTGAATATATATATATATATATATATATATATATATATATATATATATATATATATATAATATTCATTTACATAAATACTGAAAAAAAGTCTTAAGAAGTCTGATAGCATGCTGAACGGAACCCACCATCAGCAGTGAGTGTTGCCCGCATTTCTTTTCAAAACAGCCGCTTCGACTTTGTTTGGTAAGGACCCTCCGAAATGTTTACTATTAGGCACGAGTGTCAACTCAGCTCGCTCTAAAACAGTTTTTCCATGGATGTCATGAGTTCTACTGCACACATTTATTCAAATCTTTTTTATTCGCACTTTTTCTATGGTATTTTCATACGCTCACTGTACAAAATTAAGGCTAAAAGTACAAGAAGTACAGAATACTCAAAACAATCTGGATAATTTGCCGTCTACGCTGTCTGACGAAACACAAAGTCCATTCTTCGCTGTTTCTTTTCAGAAAATTTTTCTGTGCCTTTAATTAAAGTCATTGATTTCTTGCGTTTAATGTTTTCGACGCTATTCTTTGTTAGTTGAACAAACACATTTGACAGAAAAACGAACACTCTAACTTTGGTTTTTCATATCGCATTGAAAAGGAGCCTACTGTATACGTTTAAAAAACACTTTTGTTTTCAATACTTGGAAATGGATTTGTAATTGAAAGTTACTTTAAAAAAACAGAGAATACACATACGATATATTCGTATAATTTTCAATGAACATGCTTATGAATTCAACACTGCACACCAATGCGTTTGTTGCTTCGCGCGCTAGCGAGGAACTGCTATTTTGGAGGGGATGAGAGCTCGTTTAAGTGGAGAGATATCTCACACTTCCTTCGTTCAATGTCACAGTTACTGCTATTAAGAACGTGTGCTAGCGGAGAGCTATATCTTCGAGACATGTCAAGGCACTCGCTGAGATCGCCATTGCGCCGGCGCAGTAAAACTCGCATCCCTGTCGGTGTGCTCCATCTGTCCATAAGCCACCGTGGTCCCCCTCTTTCCCTTTCAGCCACGCGGAAGCCAACGACGCTCTTTCGTCTTTCGCATTTGCCGAGTGTGCTCCTGCTGGCTTTCACAAAGGCCATTGGGAGGCGGACTGTCAATCGCAGCTTCTGAACGGCGCGTGTTTTGAAATACCAAGTTTCAGGAATGCTGTCAGAAGGAGAATGTTGTATTCCCGTCTTGTTAACAGATGTTTAAGATAAATTGCACCGAATTAATTTGCGTGTGCAAATGCAAACTTGTGAATACCCACGTGACCGCTACTGACTTAAGAATAAATTCATCCCTTCGAGGCTCTAGTTGTAGGTGACATTATTGCTTCACAATCACCAGGTAAGATCGTTCACATCATACGCAAATTTTGACTCGCAACATGAGTGGTTTCTTCCGCAGTATTCAGCAGGTGGCGTCGAGAGGCGTCGAAAAGGCGTCGAAACCGCTGGTTGTGGGAGAGCTGGAAAATTGGGCAGAAAGACTAGTAAAACGTCTTTCTGAGTTCATGCAAGAGAGGATTCTGAAATGACAAATATTGATACTACCAGCACACATTGTAGTTACAATCCGTTGCCCAACATCAAGTATTTGAAGAAAATATCCGTGTTCCCTGTGTCCTGGGAGAAAGAAATCGATTATCTTCCTTGTCTTATTCCTTATTCATGCGTCTATTACCATGCATATTTCCCTCTGTTCTGACGCGCCAAGATAGCTGGATCATGGAAAATATAGCGACACGAAGCTGCGAAAACAAGACACCGACATGTATAAATAATCCAACGTCTCAGTGCAGCCGATATGCTGGTTTTTCCTCTGTTTTCACGAACGATGTGATCCGCTACCCAGATGGCTCGATCGCTGGCTTTCAACAATGAGCACCCATAGAAAATATTAGCACTCAAAGCGGCAATTTGAAACGCTTTATGTATTATTGTGACGATGCTTCGGCCCGGCTCAGGGAAGTGGTGACCTCTGCTTGCCATTTTCGAAGCAATTATTCAAGCGTTTATTCCTTGTTCCTTACTTTTTTCTTTACACTTATGCTCGCGAGATTTGGGAGGAATAAAATAAAAAAACTATCTCTGGGACGGTATGTTTGAAATGTACACCTTTTATTTTCTGGCGAGAGTGAAGAAGAATAAATACTCCATATGTATTTAAAAAGTCGAAAGTTGAGGAGAGTGGGGAGAAGGCCAGACGTGCTGAATGAATATGATGTTCTTGATTTTTTTGCAAGATTCAGTTTAAAAAAGCAAACTGTTCTTGAACTGTTAATGCTTAAAAATGACTTTTAAATTCTGATAATGCTTATAAATTGTCACATTACGTTGCGGAATCGGTGATTTTAGTTTCAATCACGTGTCAAAACGTGTACACCAAGTCCACAAGTCTCATAGTATCTTCCCTGATGTAATTTTGAGTTCGAATTCGTTTAGAATCGCTCATTCTCAAAATAATTAAATAATAAAGATTAACTAATAATTTATAACGATATAACAATAATGAATATGAATAATAATTTATAACGATATGAATAACAATAACAAATAATAACAATAATTTATTACGGTATGAAAACTAAACACTGCGAAAACAGCAACAAACCAACGAAATCCAAATATCAATCCGTTCACCTTCGCAGAATATCGAACTATAACCAAAATCCCAGTATGCCTTTTAAAGAAACACATGAAACACATCAGGGAAAACGAAGCTTTTACTTCGACAAATGACAATCGCCAGTTTTGCCAACAAACTTTCATTTAGCTTATTCGATGGGTACGTAACACCGATGAAGTAAAGTGTCGTACAACTGGTCGCCACATTTAACCCAGGGTTAAGCAATACTTGAGGGTTACTAACCACAGTTTTATCCTCCGTTCGTACAACCGGCCCTAAGTGGTATGCCCCATCCACCGCGCCGATGTGACTCATGAACCCATGCCGCTCGTTGTACGTGCAGTTGGACTGACGTAGATCGTGTTTCCATCATCCTTAGTCCTGAGTTAGTGGAGGGAAACACGGTACACCTAGATGGGCGCCCGTTTGCTCGTATACGTATATGCTGTGCGGTACGTAGGCTCGTACACGTCACACACTCGTACATTCTGCCCCAACACACATCCCTTGCCTTATAAGGGATCCACGTATGTAACACGTACTTATACCTCAAGCCCCTGCGGAACCCAGGCCGTCAAAGAAAAGAAGAACGACAGTAGATACCTGATAGAGGAGCTTTGAGACAACCATGCTATAACACACAAGCAACCATGCATGCCAGACCCGGGATTGGAATCATTTGCAGTTCGAATCGGGCTACTAACTTACATTCGCCATAGCAAAATCTTCTACTCCCGCCGACAGAATACTCTGTTAGTTATTGTACAATAAATCCATGAGCTGGAAGGAAGAATTAAGTCTAGTAGAACTCTGCTCAAGCTGCTAGTCAGTTGTCACGAAAAATTATTTTTATATCTTAAGAACATCTGACAATGTTTTCGAGCAGTGAAGATTGTCGCAAGTATTACGGATTATTATCACATCCAGCGTTACAAAAGGTTGTCGAAGTGCATTTCATTTTTATGCATTGGATGAGTATTACGTCTTATGCCTTCTTATTGCAACTCTTTTGAGACACAAGCCCCCATTGTTGAGATTTATACAAACTTTATACATTTGAATATTTTTATTAATTTTTTTATGAAGACGATTTTACACTCTATTGAGACGTCTATGAAACTGAATTGAGACGTCTATATCTGTGAAAAGTATTTTCACCTTATTTCAAGAAGCTTTTGATACATTTTTACTCTCTCAGCTCACGAAGCGTCAAAGAGTAACTGGGGCAAGTCTGACTTCACACGTTTTCACACGTGAGCACCCTGTTTCAAAACGTTCGGCTACTCTTCATGAATTAAACAATTTTCTTCGATCGACGATAAAACAAGTTTTGACGTTCACATCCAGGTACTCCTTTCGAGTATATTTTCCCACATTACTCTGTATGAAAGTAAGGTTTTATATCACCTCTAAATCATTTCCCAATAATACCATTTATAACTGTGTACTTAACTTCGATATAAGAGACTGAGAGAGTATAAAAGAAACTTAAAGAGCAAGAGCATCATGGGTATTAGTAATCAAAATGTTGATATGTTACTTAATTTCTTTGCATATAATATGGGAGTTGGAAGTATATTTTGACGCAGAATGGGAGAGAGTTGGAAATAATCAAGACTTCAGACCACTAAACCGGAGTAAATGAGCAGTCACGTATGAATGACATGAGTCGTAAATGAGTAGTAAATGAGAAATCACATTTGGATTACAAACTCAATCATGCTATGTTGCCAAGTTGTAAAATGCAATAACCATGCATGAACGTTTTAGTTTTTTACGATTCATAAAAGCAATTCTCTGGGAGGCGATGGATAACGGTATATTCGGAGTATGTTATATACTAACAAAACTGTTTTTATTTATTTTTAGAAACTTTCATATTGTCGTTCAACTTGGAAGATCAGGATGAAGACTTAGACTGCGCTCGAGGTAACGAAGTGACGTCGAAGCTTAATACGCGCGAAAGTGTGCATTAGAGGCGGGCGGAGAAGCCTCTGTCAAGCTCGCAAGCAATTTAGATCCTATTTCGCTCATCTAACATCTTCATCTTTGAATAGCAGGCACGGACGAATATTACGTAAGAGCCTATTGGACTCAGTCTCTAATTATCTCTTCAACGATTTATTCAATGTACGAAAGTTTGAAGATATGAAGTAGTTGTTACGCTTAACACTTCCTTATTATTATACATCTGTTATTGTGGCATATTATCAAACCAAAGAAATCTCTGTTGTGTTGAACAGGACTGATCCTGATAACTGCAATTCATGCAAGATTTCTCTTTCAGTAGAACATTTGTTTGTATGCCCTAAATATGAAAGTTCAAGAAACAAGTACAATTTAAGTTCTCCTAAAGACCTCAATAACAAAGAACAGTGCATTAAATTCATTAGCTTTATAAGAGAAATTGAAGTTTATAACAGTATTTAACCATATATGTATAATTCTGAGTTACTGTGTTCTTTTGTACTGACTGTGTAATTATAAAAGTAGTCGCTAATAACCATATGTAGTTGATGCGACTTTAAATAAATCAAATCAATCAATCAATCTGTTGTGTCAAAATATTGATCCCTTCATATCTTCCCCGCTTAAAATTGATAATTAAAACTTTTTTTATTGAGAATTGGTTCCTTTCATCAAACAAAATTAAAATTAGATTCTTTATGTCCAATTTATGCTTTAGATTGTGTGAAGAAGGATAATAACCTACTACTTGCAACAAAATTATTTTTCTATCCATTGTATGCTTTAAAATATCTAACATTCGTGTTGAGAACGCAGAAATTGGTTTAAAGGTCTGTTTTATTCTCATTTGGAAACCAGGAACTTTAAAATCATTTTGAAAACAAAATCAGGTAACTTCTTGAAAGTGGTAATTTTA
Organism: Teleogryllus occipitalis; assembly: GCA_011170035.1. Taxonomy (NCBI): domain Eukaryota; kingdom Metazoa; phylum Arthropoda; class Insecta; order Orthoptera; family Gryllidae; genus Teleogryllus; species Teleogryllus occipitalis. Next base: position 44,827 of record BLKR01014928.1, on the reverse strand, counting down.
GCTTCATTAGCATTTAGCGTAGGTCGCTTATGAGTATAACGTAAGTGTACAAAGATATCGTGACAGCGATTTACAGTTCTTGAATATTGCTGTGGTAAAATTCTGCTAGAGATGAACTTTAGAGATATTCACAATTTATGCTCTAGATTGTGCAAAGAAGGATGATTACCTTTCACATACAGCAAAATTATATTCCTATTCATTTTATGCTTTAAAATATTCAACATTCAGATGAGAACACAGAAATTGATGGACTACTTGTGTGTGGTCTGGAAATAAGGGAAGTGCAGTTACTTTTATGAAAATCACGCTACTCGAAATTGAATATTTTTCTTGCAATAAATATGTTGTGTTAATAACAATATGATTAGTTTTGTTCTACACATTTATTAATAAAGTATTACATTTTTGTTCCACAAGAAAATATTTATCAAAAACAAGAGAGTAAAATCATTATGTGATTAATTGTCTGCGAATGACGGGGCTAGTTGGCGCCATTTATTAATTTTTTAATCAACTTCAGTTTAGTTTTGTCAAATCTAATTATGTCAATGAAAACTATATTTATTAGACTACGTTTTGATAATTTATTATTTGAGAATATATTACGGTCAAAATTTTAAGAGTAGTGAAGTCATCTAGTCAAGATGTACCAACAAACACCAATTATGGGATTGGTTGGCACTATCACGGGATAGGTTGGCACATTACTTCCTCAAGAGTGTCATGTAGTTAATCAATGTCAAAATATTTTTTTAATTTTTATATTATTTTTAATGTTTTATTTACACAATGCTAATAAATGCAAATAAATTTATCATCGTTTGGTTTTGCAGAAATTTCTCTCCTTGGCAACCCCAGCAGTCTTGGCTGTTTCAGAATACTTATTAGTATTTTACCTCCTTTATATGAAAAAATGTTTATCTTTTTTAATAATTGAGTAAGAAATTTCATTCAATTGTTTCAAGTATTATGCTAAAGAGAACTTAAACTTGCGATAGACAAAGCAAAGTTGCAAATTTAAGTTGCAAAGAAAGAAAAAAATCTTAAAATAATTCAATGATGACTCTTGATAAAACTAAACGTTACTGGTTGATAACGAGAAGTAGAGCCGTTTCATATCTTTCAGTACAAATTGTCCTTTTCGTAAGAAAAACGTCAGGAGGGGGGATCCCTCGATCAGGTTTTTGTCCAATTTCCCTGACCCATTGAGCAAATGCTGAGATAGCACCTTGATTTTCTTCTGGACATAAATGTAGCTTCACTATGCGCACGTTTTGTTGAGCTACCTTTTGCTTGTAATGGTAGTAAAGCTGAGGATGGTACTATTTTGTTAACAATGCAGAAATATCAAATCCGCCGTTTGTTTACTGTTGCAAATACATTTTCTATAACTCGGGAACGAAAATATCTAGTTTTTCATATGTTGATAATCTAGCGCTTTTTAAAATTTAATAATAATAATAATAAATAATAATAATAATTTTAAAAATCATCTTTCAACTACTTCGTATTTATAGTTAAATGTTGGAAAGGGATTCTGGAACTCAAGAAAGCGTGCGCAGATCTTCTCTCCCATACGTCACATACAGTTTTTACTGTTTTTTGACTAAATAAATACTAAATACCCTTTTCCCTGAAACGAACCGAGGTGGCGTGGTAGGGACCCTGTTGAAATGACACCAGTTGTGGACACTGCGTCAACAGCGTTCACTTCAATAACAAAGTTTAAAAAATAAGAATTGAAGGCTTCTCCCTGTCTTCAATCTCGCAGAATGTAGAGCTTGTATACCATTCTAGGGGTGAGTGAACGAAGATAATTTATCCCCTCCCGTATTTAATGTTTAAGAAATAACCTCATGCCATGAATACTGGTTGACATCTCTCTTCGTGTCACGAACGGGTACATTTTTAGACTTTTTGATCTCAGGCACGTTTAGGGGGTAGAATATTGATTGGCCACATCTGCGTCGATTATGTGATCATTCCAAAATTTTGTAATTTTTAAGTGGTCTCTACTGGAATAATATTAGGGTTTGGAAATAAATTACTAAAAAATAAAGCAAGATAGAAATTGGCCATTTAAAGGCAACATACGTTTCAGAAAGACGTATGCTCATTTCCCATTAGGTTCTTACAAGGAATTTAGTACTGTAGCCATACAATTTTGAGAAAATTACAAACGTTTTCTTAATTGTGGCATCACTGGTGCGTTTACCCTAGGTATGAATAAAAATAACAGAAAAAATTTTCTTTGGTGGGGATGGTTCAAAGATAGAGAATAGAACTGATTGACACCAAGCCAATTACTCACAACTGGAAAGTGCCAACCAGTCCCGAGAGGGACTCTTTAAGATTTTAAGATGAGCTGAGATGTGACATGCGGACTCAAAGCTAAAAAAACGGATGTATGGAAATTAGGAGCGTGATTGAAGAAGAATTCAGTGGAGAAAGAGAGAGAATTAGTATTAATTAGTATCTTGCACCAGTAAAAATGCCGCTTATCAAATCGACACAAAACGCTTTTCGAAAAAAGTAGTAGTACGCACATTGCTCAAGAGCAATAGATAAAATTATATATCATATAATACTACAATAAATGAGATATTTTAACAGAAATAGTCCTCACAAATACTCCAGTAACAGTATAGAGTGTACGGTACATCAGTTCTTTACAAGAATATAAAATATGTTGCTGTTCCAAAACGTGAATAGCAAATATTTAATGAAAGGCGGGATCTTCCTTTGAGCCTTGCTACCGCGTGACAACAGATGTGACGAAAGTAGTGACGAGCTTATATGATTAGTCGGTGCACGCAATATGAGAGTAATCGGAATTAAATAAATATTTACTTTTTTCAGTCAAAATCAAAACTGTTTCATTGTTGAAACCACAGCTCTATCACGTGCTCAGGGGCAGCATAGTTTTCTTCTAATTTCTACATATTAATGTTAATAAATAATAATAATAATTAATGTTATATATTACATATAAAATTATTTTGTCGATAGTATTTAACAGTAATAATAGAACTAATTGCTTCGTAAAAAGTGAACAAATCTTTACCTTTTTCCAGGTATATGATATTGTTGGCCAACAGATAAATTATGAAGAGTGTGCGGTCACCATGAATTGAACATTCAACATTCAATATTCTGAAAAACAATTCATTAATTTCTGGGGGCAGCAACATCCTGCAGAAATATATTCTGGATAAAAGTTCGAAATTTACTTCGACGAAATTTATTATTCGCCAATATTAGAAAGAAGAATTTTACTGAAACTCAATTTATTTCTTTTCCACTCTCATGCATCATAATTTTATAAACTTATTCTCATTACCCAAGCATGAACCGACTACCCAATAATAAAGAAAAAATACAGGGTTCCCATTACCTCGATGTGTGCATGAGGATCAAACTTCACGGTTTCATCTATCAAGAAAGCTTGCGAAAGGATTTGCAACAAGGTACACATCACGGAGCTTGTTACTTGCGCAGGTCTCTCGGGTCGATATTCAATTTAGAAGCGAAGTACCGATGCAGAAAGAGAAGGATAATCTCTCAAGATTCCTCCACTGCCTCTTCTCAACTTCAGAGCGTGATCACGGGTAAGCGAAAATTCCAGCTCCCTGCGAAGCAATTAATGAGTAAATGGTTGTTCAATTACTCGGGTTTTCTGGCGGCGTACGTCCTAATCGGGTTGGTATGAAACGAGATCTGTCGTATTTATTCATCTATCTATGGTCTGTAATTTCATGAAAGCTCAATGTTAATATTGAGAAAACTAATTGAATCCCCAAAAAGCATTGAAAAGTCTAGGAAACACGCCTGATTAAGATAGTCTTCGTGATTTTACTCGGAACGACACATTCTAACCTTCTTCCTTCATGCAGAATCCTTTATTCCTATAAAGTCTGAATTGAATGGGTATATATATATATATATATATATATATATATATATATATATATATATATATATATATAATAACGCCGGGCAAATTCATTTTTCAACTCTTAATCAAAGGAAATATCTCAATAAAAATTGATAAATTTTTAAAAGTAGATGAAATTTCACTACTTTGTGGTTATAGGAACATTTCATCGTAATTATTAACTATTTCAAAGGAACTAATGCTGTTGGTGCCAAAAAAGTAGAAATTTTGACTATACAGAAAGGATCAGAATAAATGTTACTAACTTCTAGAATTTGTAGGGTGTCGAAAATCACATTTTGTCAATAAATTTGCGGAGGGGAATCTCATATAACGATGAAACTAATAACCATTATTAACTTCGCGACTTTGATTGGTAGGCAACTCATCATGAACATATCTTAACACCGCTATGACGTTTCTCATCCCATATTTATTGGCAAAAAAGATCATCGTCCAACATTTTTACGTGTCCTAGAGGTTAGTGATATTTTTATGAGCCACTCTGTGATTTTAAAATTTCGAGTCTCCATTGGTACCAAAAACATAGCATGATGTTCGTTTGACAGTACGCGAACTTTATGAGGAAAATCTGTCATCTGCCAATGATAACATTGAGTGTTTTCTTTATGGTTCGGCCTTGACTGTAGAAATGTGTGTGATGCTTGAGCTGTAATGACGCAGACACGTCCTGACGCAGACAAAGCTGAATAATAAAGACAAATAACTCGATTTTGTCATTGTCAAGAGAAGGTCGTTCCCTGAGAGTTCAATTACCTGCCAAACACCAGGGCATGGTGAGTTGCCTACCCATCAGGTGAGGCGCTTGTCTGAAATAGCACTTGTCTAACTTTATTATACGAAATTTCCCATCATATATTCAATGGCAAATAGTGATCAGCTTTAATCCCCTACAAGTCCGCGAAGTTTATGACATTTATTCCGATGTATTTTGTTAAAGGAAGATTGGGAGACAACACGAAATTTTTGAAGGAACGGCCATGAAGTTTGATCGATACGTTGTAACGGCGATGCACGGTGTGACGCATTCAAAGCTGAACAATAAAGACAAATAACTCGATTTCGTCAGTGTCTGTGTGTAAGTCGCCCCTATAAAACACCAATGCATGAAGATTTATCTACCAATCAGGGGTGCGAAGGTAAAATGTGTTATGTGTAACTTCGATGTGTTAGTAATTTACCTTTCCCACCAGATGTTCATAAGAAAACGTGGTCTTCTTGGACCCCTATAGACTCGAGACGTTTGTTACTTTTATTTCAAACCATTGTGTAAAGAAATTTTATAATCGTAAAATCATGAAGGTGTATAAATGTTGCAGTACTCAAGTAAAGACATCAATGTGTGCTTACGTACCTACTATGGGCTCCATACTTTTCTCCAGCCATGTTTTGAAGACACTCTGATAAATTGACATGCGGAATCAAGTGTCTCATCTATGGAAAAGGAGGCGGAGTGTTTTATTCATTAGATATCAAATACAGGGGTGCGATCCATGCCGAAATACTATCTTCTCTCTGGTTCAAATCTCGACCGTCTTGTGTGGGTAATTTGTGGTGAAGAAAGCAAATTCGCGACTTGTGTCTTCATTGTTCTTCTGTTTCCCATCCTTTACACTCTACAATTAATCTTATCATTTCATTAAATTACTAAAATTTCTTGAGTAAGTGAAAGCCCACGTTCAACGTGTCATAATACGTGTAAATTGAAGGGCTTGGGTAAAAAACAAGATGCCAACCCCTCGCAACTCATAAATGTTTCTCAGTTTTTGTGAATGTGTGGCATATCTTGGTACATGTTCTTTGTGGGTCAGTAACGAGATAAGACATACTTCGACCACCATCGAGATACGAACATTTTGAATAACGGGAGGCTTGCTGAGACTGGAGTGATTTATCTTGTAACAGCCTTCAATTTTTAAAGACGCAGAAGTAGATCTCTAAATAGGAGGTACACTCACATCTTATGAAATCATAGAATTATAATATAACCAACACCGAGGATTTTTAAGATTAAAGGATTTAAAAACTCTTTGAAGTTTGAGTAAAAGATGAATCTTTCATTACTGAACCTATAATCTTTGCCATTCTCCCTTCGCTTCGTGGAATCGCTGAATCATGAATATTGGTCTGATTTTCATTGCAGTGAAGCCGCCACCATTTCAAACATTGAAAAGTTGCTTGTAGAATGTGAATATACATTATCGCCGTTTGCCGAAATTTTATTAAGAGTAAAAACATTACTTAGTTGAAAATATGCACATTTTAGCATTAATCTTGCATTTAAAGAAGGGAATTTTCAAAGTTATTGAAACGGATGGTCAAGTATTTCTCTATCAAGATACTATTTATATTCAGAGATACTTATACAATGTTAGAAATGTCATCATCACTTGAAAACATTCAAAAGTTACAATGGCTTTGGTAGTTGCACCCTCGTGTACTCACTGCTCTTAGAATATATTTAACTAAATAAAAAGTTCTCAGTAAGCATAAAGTAGTATTTTTGGCGTTTAAATTCCGTGAGAATTCCAGACTTAAATTGTGAGAAAAACATTACAATATCTTTTTTGACTGTAGCATCTAATTTTCCGTTTGAAATTCTTAGTAAAAAGTTCTAACTGGATATTGGAGTGAGTTCGACAGCATTGAATATTTTGTCGAAGTTTTATAATATTTTTTTTTTCGAGAACATCCAGGAAACGAAACGCCCATCTTGTTGAGAGTCCAATCCAAACTCATCCTCATCGCGCCGGCAAGAGCCGGGAGTAACTCTCTTCCCCCACCCCCGCCCCCACCCCCGCCCCCGCCCCACGCCATGAGCTGCGGACCCCGCAGCGCGCGTCGCTTCACGCCGCCTCTTCCCCGTTCTTTGTTCTCGACGCTTCGATCCGCGCTGTACCTCGCCGCCCTTTACCCTTCGCCGCCCGCCCCCACCTCCATCCCTTCCCCTCCCCTTCCCTCCCCTCCGCGCCCTACCGTGGTGAGCAACCCGCTCGCGAGTCTACTGTGGCCGAAAATCCGCTCCGGAGGAGAGAAATATACGAGGCTTCTCTAGTACCGGGTGAGAACTAGAAACCCTCCGTAGTCGTTCATGTCTGCTGGAGGCAAAATATCGTTCGCCTGTACCTGAGAGGTGCAACTACGGTCCAGTCTCGCGAAGTCGGTCAAGAGAAGATCGAATTTCATAGATTCTTAGCGGTTTCATTTATCATTTTTGTAGTTTAAGTGGAAGTGAGATTGTGTGTGTGTCTACGGGGGAGGTCTGACCGTTATCAGGTTTGTATGTCAGTTAAAGTGCTTGTTTCTCCCGCCGGGATGTTTCTGGGCTTATACAATTTGTGCTTATTTTTGTATACGATTTGTTTATCCTAAAAAACAGTTAAAATTGTATGTGAAATATGGCGAATAAGTATAAACTGCACTCGTTTTCTATCTCCATCGCACTCTTATGAATAAAAGTATCAACAAGCGTGATTAGCAACATTTGAAAACGATAACAATTTGCTCCAATATAATAGAGAACATATTTCGGCAAACGAACACACTATTTGTTTGTGTAATATTTTATAGTATAATAATAATTACTAAATAAGTTTGCCGTTGCCCCCCTGAAGCTGGAAATTTAAGTACTATTCCGTTTCTCTTCACATGAGAAATATAATTCGAACCCCCGGCGTTATTTGTTTTCATTCATCGTTTATTCAGGTAGCCCCTGAGCTCTAGGCTGAGTTCTGGGCCAATACTTGTATCGAGTAATTGTATCATCAAAACAAAATAATCTCATCGAAGGTACACATGACAGACTCTTCGGGGTATAAACGATAGCTTCTGTAAAAGGTTCGCGTATTCATTCATGAACGGAAGCAGGGTTAGTGCCGTTAAACAACTGGGTCAGTGGATGTGGAGACACATGGCGTGACATAAGCTTTTAATGACAGCCACTTCGACGCTAGCGCTATGGCTGTAGTTGGATCTAATACATGTTCAAACTACTGACATTTTGCATAAGATGATCTCACTCCTAGCTTACAGTGTGAATTCACCCAATAAGTCCAACACTTATATAAATGCAATTAGAATACAATTATTCTGTATATACAAACTTGATTGCAAATGAACATGGAACCCTCAGATAGAAAAACTTTGAGGTAGAATATAATGCAAAGATTCTGATTGAAAGCCATTTCAAATGAAAGAAGGTTACAGAATTCGTCTAGAGTTAGAATTCAAATATAACGTTCACGACTGCAGTTCGCTAAATGCATATGGATAAGTGGAGTGCTGTTGCTTTGACGGGTAAGTTCTATGCATATTTCCTCCTTTTGCGGTGAATCAAAATGTAAATTTAAAACCTTGTTTGCACTGAATACTAATGACCAGTACGTAGTTGCTTTCTGGAACAACATTCGTCAGTCTCAAAGACGTTCTTCTCGACGACATACTGCTCACACAACAATGCAAAAGCAATTCAATAACCTTTACATAGAATGTCTCAGAATATGTAGTACAAACTTTCAGGTCTCGTAGAGGGTATCAAAAATGATCACATTGTGCCAATGAACGAAGTAATAGAAAATCGCAGAAAACTAATTTGTATGTATTTATTCATGAGATTGTGACACTAAGTTTTGGGGAATACTGCATGTACATATGTGCGGCAGGGACATAATATGTAATACCGCATAAACTACGTCGTATAATGCATAAACTCCGTTACATGCAATTTCACACTCTATTCTTTGCGAAAATAGTTATAATTTTCGATGTCTCTATATCTCATAGAAGTTTCTAACATTTATTCTGAGGTACCGAGTATAATATGCTGATATCAGGCAGAGAATAAAATGAATGACTTTTTTAATGACAATCTTTGTTTGAAAATGTGAATATTTTCAAGAAAAAATATGAGATAATGAATTAGTTATTGATACAGTCATTTTCAAACTTTGATGGTTTTTTCTTTTGTTATTAAAATGTTATAAAAATATATACTATTCGTCACCAATTATTTTGTAATCAGTAATTGAAATGGATTCAAATGTAAGTACACACAGCCTACAGGAAAAGATTTCCTTTATGAAAGTAAATCAAATTAGCTTTGTAAATTAAATTCTACGAAGAAAGTTTGAATCAATACACAAGTTGTCTATAACAACTCAAATTTCGTTGGGTGTTTATAGACAGACTATATGTGTAAAACACAAACGTGCAATCAATGGTTTTTGCAATGGATTATTCTGAAAACTTGAGATGTGTAGATTAGTTGTAATTTTCTTCATTTAAAAACTGGATGCGATAAATACTTCAAAATTTCGTTTCAAAAATCTATAACAATAAGCGAGATCGTGGGAAAATGTAGAATTTACAGTTTACATAAGCTGTTGTCATACGTGATCTTAGTATTTAGAATGACTTTTGAATAAGCATTCAAATGGATTTTGTCGTAAACACTGAATTATATTTTCAATATTAATTTTCAAACTGATTCTCAGAATCCTACTTCCTTCATTCCAAAAATCAGACTACTTTACTTTGTAACATTTCTTTAATATGTTACATCTTCATACTTCTTCCAATCTGTCTCGCACTTCGTTCCACTGTGTTCCGTCTCGTCCGCAGCCAACAGCATTCTGAACTTCCTCTCGCAGCGCAGATTACACCAAATCTCCTTCCTTCCCATTCAACATTACAAATAGTCCTTTGTACCGGCTGCGCAAAAATGAATATTCCATTTTTCTGAATCTCCAAGAGATTCTTCTGAAGCTGAAAGTACTTAAGACTGCGCAGATCTCTTACTACATTACGTTCGGGTTAAGGTAAAACTAATCGTTGGGTGACGACACCGCAAGAATGGAAAAATTTTGTCTCTTGTTGTGGTAGGCCATTTCGCCTGGAGGCATATGAAGGAGAACAAAAGGGTGTTTTATGCCTGAAATTAAAACGTCCGAAAGAGCGTATAATGGAGAGAGGCCCAAGGGAGAAAGTGGTTTCACGTAATAGTCGGGCGTCTCGAGTTCCGCCCTTTTGTACATTTGTCTTCTGTAACAAGCGGGAATTAAGTAATTATTTGTGTAAAACGGCCACTTTAAAATGCTACTTTTCTTCATTTTGCGAAAAAGGAGTAATCAGTCAGAATGCAATTCGTACAATTGCCCAAAGCTGGAAGATTTATTTGGCAGTCATTTAGCCCCGGACGTGAATTCTACGTAGAAAATCCGAATCCGAAAAATATCTCTTTCTTGATAGATCTCAGAGATATTCGCCATACCCCAAGAACATACCTCACTACACATCAAGAATTCACCAAGTACTCATCACACACTAAGTACGTATCAGGACACTCATCCAAGGAGAACATTATTGGTGTTCCTTGAAAATAGGACATGCGTACTTGCACTGGCAAGAGATCCATAGAGGTCGCGCCGAGTAAGCGGCAACGGCGAGGACGCAGTTGCCGGACGGCCGTCGATGCAAAGTTACTGATGAGGGAAAATTAAAAAAAAAACGCGTCGGATCTACGTGTCATTTCAGTTGAGTGTCAGAGTATGAAAGTAAAGTCGACTATTCAGCTAAGTGCGTAATGGTAGAGTGAATCAGACGACATAAAAGAGACGCCAAGATGATTTCAAGAGATCGGTATTAGAAGTAGGGAGTTGGGACAGGAGCAAACAAATATAAAATTGACTGGCTGCACCGTTTGATTTTTGCTTTTACGTGGCTATCAGTCACTGTGGTTTGCATTCAGGGCCAACATTTTAGGAGTGAATCTTTAGGCTGTACTTTTGTATGATTATTTGCATGAATCGAAGCGCGGTGCTGTATTAATGTCTGCGGAGACTGAGGTTCAGAAACCGTAGCGCGCTTTTCTACTCAAGTAAATGACTTCTTGACTGCAGCAGCAATCCATCCTCGGAAATACGCATCTTAAGATTACAGAGGCTGCCGAAATTGAAAAACTACAAAAAATACTTTCTTCTTGAATCTACACCTCTAGAGGGAAACTGGTAAAGGAATGATTTATTGCTGATGTTATGAGAAATCTGATGAGATATTTTTCACCTGAAGTGACCCATTATATATTTGAATAAATATTTAAACATGATACAAAAACTGAGTTTAAATTTGTTTTTCTATTTTAATTCCCGACAAATACTTTCACCTCCCCTGTGGGGCACATCGGCTGTGTGCAATTGCACAGGGATAACTTTACCTTTTACATATTTGAGTTCATTTGTATTTTATATTTAATTCAATTAATAAAGCTTGGAGTAAATGAGTTATATTAAACAAGAAGTACTACGGATATTGTATTATCCATATACCGTTAGTAGGAAAAATGATCATACACCTAAGAAAACATAAAAACATTACGGAATGTGAACTGGCTGTTAGAGAAATATGTAGTTACCAGAACTTTCACTACAAAAATTTACTTTTTATTTCCTCGAATTACGGAAGCTCAAAATGTTATAAAATTAATGATATTTACATACACAAGAGAGTAACTCGAATTTGAAAGCACAGAAACGCAATCTACACTTATGTTTAACAAAAATATTTCTATATTATGTAGTAAACTATATTTCCATTTGATCTGGTTGTTATATACAGTTTTCGCGGATGGATTTCTCTAACACTGCTGTAGTTGCGAGGTCAGGTAAAGATTCTTATAGTTCCTACATATGATCTGTATGGTTAATGTCAAAGAATTGAAGAAGAGTATGAATTAGTTTTTTGATGTTGTAATGTACAATCGAGTATTGAAATGTGTATGTTTCTAGTCACTGTCATGTTGAAACACAAAGTAATTTCCAATACATATTTCCAAAACATTAACGCGCTTATCCTTTAAAATGTGAATATATATCTTGAGATCCATGACACCATCGATTACATGGAGATTATCTACCCATGAAGAATTCATACATCCCGAAACTATAACGAAACCATCACTATATTTCTCTGTATGTCTAAGCTATTGAGGGTCTAGATATGCAGTAGGGTTGTGTCATGCTATGTAACTACCGAAGGAGTCAAAAATGTGATTTTTGTTTTTGTGTGAAAATATAAGTGAAATCCAAAAGTGTAATACTTTATTTCGGTTCTGTTTTTCAAAAATTGAACGCTGTATGCGATTCACTTTACTCGCCTAGATCATTTTCGGAGGATTTTACCCTGTTCTCCCCCAAATATTGCGCACTGTACTAATTGATACTTCAGCTTCACGTTTTCCTCTTTGGATTTCACAGCACTAATTTTGGGGCCCTTCTTAATTTCTCAAATAATTAATCGTTTGTGTGCTTCACAGAACACTTTTGGAATATCAATTACTGATTGCACTGTTGAACGATGTCTAATTACAAGATCAGTGTCGTGACCGGCCGCACATAATTGAATGTGCCGCCACAGGAGCACGTCAGTAGGGCGTTACCGCCCCTGGCGGCAGCGGTCAACAACAAGCGCGGGCCAGCGGTGCTCGGCTGAGTGCGGCCGCCACGCCTGAGCGAGCGGGGCGAGACTCGACCCCGCCCCTACTACACAGCCAGTCGGCGGGCCTACGGCCCAGGGCAGCTATAAAGCCTCGGCGGGGAGCTGAGGCAGGCAGAGAGTGAGCGAGTGAGCGGTGGTGATAGAGCGACGAGCTAGTGATTAAGTGATGGTTACTGTGTGGAGAGAGAGAGACTACGACAACTGCGCAACGACTACGGACTGACCTTTTCGGCTACTTGGTGACTCGGCGTATAGTGGTACATCTGGATTTACGGCAACACGGCTTCGTCTCTCTACCAATTCTCCTGGATATCCGGCACTATAGCTCTGTACCTGTTTCTGTCAATAAATTGTTTATTGAACCCTGGTGTTTTGGAATTTGGACACTTCAATCAGATACCTTTTAAAGAGTGGCACTTCTTGCGCAGATTTGTAATTACTTTTCTTGTAGCGTCAGACGTTTGAGTGAACTTTCTATCCATGTTCATCTCCCAGTATGTGCTGGCAATTTTTTTTATTGAGGATTAATGATGCTTTGCCACTTGTCGGTTCTACGCAGAGTTATGTAGGCATTGCAGAATAGGTGGTTGATAAATCCATTATTAGCTACTTCATTTCTCTTCATTTCCTCGACTGTACGATTCCTTTCTGTGCCTAGTTTGAATGCTATCTGTCGCTTTTTGTTTTACTTTCTGTTATTGCAATCTTTTGTATTTTTCTTTCATATGCTATTTGAAATTTAGAAATTTTACAATTAACGCACTTATTACATCCAGTGTTTCGTACTAATAGAAATTTAGCTTCTAACGTAAGAGTAGGATCAGGTTTTGCACCAACTCTACTTCAATTCTTGCTGATTCTTGCAAAGACGCTCCAAATGTTTGCAATCTAACATGAACTGAGAGCTCAAAAATTGTTCGTCCTAGAGCACTTTCCTTTCCCATGGACCAAAAATTACCTGCCCCCCGTGACATTCAGCCAAAGTGGAGACAGAGGACGTGCAGTTTGAAAGAAGCTGCGCTGGAAGTTAACGCAACATCACGAAGGCCCCGCGGCGTCGGAGGAGTACTTGATATTTGACGTGTAGTCTCATGCGATATTCACGCGGCCCTTTGTTCTTCATCCCTTTGTGGACGAGCCTCTCTTCGTCGCCAGCCGCGCCGCGCTCCTCTTTTGTTCACGAGCCCGCCCTTCGCCAGCGCTCCAGAAACTGTGCCACGCCGTGAAAGCTGCTGCCTGTTGTTTACAGACCCGGCGGCGGCGGCGCCGCTAGCCCGGGGCCAGTGGGAGAATCGAAGGGTTGCTCTCTAAAAATGTTAGAGTTGACTGCGACAGTCTGGGAATGGAAATGGGAAGAGATGTTGATAAGTTCAAATGTTTCAGGGACAGGGTTTGCCTTGATGACAGACAATTTGCTAGTTTGAAATTTCGTCTGTTCTCACATTGCATTGAGAAAACAATCTATACCAATTTTAGCGGTTACTTTTTTATCCTTTGCCTTTGTCCAATCTAAGTTTCTGTACTGTGATACATGATTATTGTGTTCACGTCTGGAAAAGAGGCTTATCACCTTGTTTTGGGAGTTTTTTAATCTAATGATTTTGAGTTGGTTGAGACAGTCGAGGAATGGCATTAGGGGGAGTTGTTGATTTATTACTTCAAAATATTCAAGGACAGGGATTGGTTTTCGTTGATAGACAATTTGGTGTTCTGAAACGGGGTCCATACACACTTGGCAGTCGGAAAACAGATGTATTTAAGTTTCAGCTGCTAATTGCTTCTCCTTTGTCTTCCACTTGTACCTGTACTGAAGTGTGAAAATTGATTGTTGAGTGCAGATGTGGAAGCGGGGCTCACTACCTTCGTTTGGTAGTATTGGAAGATTACAATCTAAAAACGCAGAGTTGGATGTGACACTTGAAGAATAATTGGCGAATAAGAAATTCAAATGTTGCATTGAAATTTGATGATTGTTGATGAAATACCTTTTGAAAGTCCAAAACGCTAGTGTTCTTGACCGGGTTTAAAGTACAAAGATGTGTTTGGGAAAAATCTTCGACAGGCAGCTTTAGCACCAAATTCACTACATACTTGCACCAGAGTACGGAGAACTCCTGTTAATTAGAGATCTCAGGATGAGATCAAACTGGATGAAAAAAGTGATAGCATTAAAAGTGTTTTTTGCAATACTGACGATGACAGACATCTTGCTTTTCTATTTGAAATTCACCACTACCCCACCACCACCTTGTCAAAAGCTTTTTGTCGCCCAATTTCATATATAAGGTTCACTTCGTGGAACTTTAAACCTTCTCTTTCGACCATGGAAACTATAATACTTATTGTAGATTTATTTATCCATTTATTAATTACTTTCAATCTGACCGAATGTGATGTTCAGTTATTCGGCAAAATTTACCACTTAACTTTTTCAGGTCTCTTCTCAGGATTATTTTAAATATGCAACTGGTCACTTGGATTTTTTCCTTCAAAAATATAAAGACCTTGGTCAGAACTGAATGATCTTTTGGGAATTTAAAAAGTTGCTATAGCGAAAAAGCACACTGCAATCCGCGATTACATATAAAAATACTATAACGTACTTCTTACATAATTTAATAAATATAGCACTTGATATTTTGTGTGGAATGAGCAATTTCGACTTCTAACGTAGCGCAGGTACTTGGTGCATTAGATTTTGCTTGCGTTGCAATTTCTCAGAACTGTCTAACGTAATGCACTCTGAGCTTCCGGAAGCATTCCAGATTGGTAGATGTGTTACGTAATCAAGTTTCAAGAACCGTAGGCGAACGAGCTTTGAGGAACTCACTACTTGGGCGTGGGCCAAAGGGCCAGGGCCCTCGTTGGGATGCTGGGCCAGCCCTTTACCGGCGCTGGCGGAGCCGTGACGAGGTGCGCTCCGCGGGCCAACCGCTATTGGGTTACCAGGTAATCGGATTGGACGCCGCGGCCGGGTCGCGGGTTGAGGTGATGGCGGGTGAAGACTGAAGGGCGAAAATGCGAGGAAGGGGGTGGATTGTCAGTCTGCATTTAGAATGTTCTGAAAGTTGGGTGAATGGGATGGATTGGTGTAGTTGTTGGTGTGGCATGAGTGTGGTGTCTATGTGTTTTGTGTTCGGAAACATGTTTGGTTATCGTTGCCCAATCGGGACGCATTGACCGGAGATTGGTGACCAAGTTCCGAAAATATTCTGAGCAACTACGGACTAGTAAAAGATTATGTTTCTGAGAATGAAATACATGTCAATATTTCGTTGTTTTGTTTTTTCTGTGCATTATTAATATCACCAAAGTTATCAAAGTATTTAAAACGGAATGAATTGACGCTGGTTGACTGGCATGATTCAAGGATTAATACTACATTCGTGATTTAAAGTATGTCTTATTGTGAACATACATCAATAATACTACGTAAATTTTAATCTAAAGGGTACGATTAAAGTGCTGCCATTGTTTGGACGTTCCGGTATTAAATGGATGCATGACGGGAGTTGAATATCATTGTGATTGGATTGAAAAACTCCTCCTTTCACTATCTGCATGTTTCTTGCCATTTATTGTGTTTTCTTTCAACTCCTGATTTCAACGGGGCATTTCTTTCTGGTTTTATTTGACTCAAATATTTTGAGTAATTCTGATTGTTCAAATCATTAGTCTCTTCGACCGAGAATTGAATCCGGGTCTCCTGGTTTATGCCTGATTCCCCTAGTTACTAAGCCTCTGAAACGGCCAATATTTTGGTTTCAGAGGCTAGTTGGAGTTTCTAGTTATTTAATAACAAATATTACCACCGAGAAGTGGACTATATTTACTGCGTTGAACATATTTTCGACGTATTTGTTTATAGAGTGAAGAAAATTGAGTTTCTGATAAAAGTATATTCATTACTATAGTGTTATAGAGAATGGCATGTCGAGTTAGTTAAAGCTTGGAGAAATAATTGGTGGGTTTCTTACAAGAATCAACAAAGTTCACCAAACAAATTCTAAACTTTTTTGAGATATTCGTATTAAACCATGTTATTCCCTGAAACTGATGCTCTCTGATGGGGCATTTCACTTCGGCAAGTGCCAAAAACATTGAAAGATAAAAAACGAGGAAAATAGGCGTTTCTCCAAGAATCAAATCCATGTTCATCACATTTACTCCAAGAACAAAACAACTATTGGACTTAAATGCAATCGTAGAGTTTCTCCTCGAGAGTAGTCTCCCTGCCAAACGGGAAGTATTCAAGGAAACTTTCACTGCCAATAGCCACAAAAAGACCAAGGCAAATAGCACCCTAAAACTCACATTCGACCCGGCAACTCCAAGGGAACCTCCCAACACAGATATCGAGTTAAAGACCCAGCATCCTTATCAATGGTGTAACTGTCAGGATTGGCAAACACCTAAAACGTTTCCGGGTACGAAGGGTATTGCACAAACCTGAAGCTAGCACAAATTTTCGTTCGGGTGAAGGACCAAGTTCCACCTTTCCCAAAGGTGGGAGCTCATTCCTCCCATGCGGCTGCGGTCGCAATTTCAGGCGTATTCTAAAACTTAAGATCGGTTTGGTAATAACAAATAAGGCTACAAGAAAACCTTTTTATTAACAGTAACATTTTACGTACTTTTACTTTATTACTTTACTTTTACACATAATCGCCGTTCATGTTTATACTCTTTTTATTTCGCTGCACCAGTTTTTTTAATCTCTCGGCATAGGTGATCTGCCACCCGGGAATTGAACCAGTTGGCAACGCCAGACTTCAGTTCATCGTCGTTTTTGAATCTTTGTCCATCCAACTACTGTTTCAAATGAAAGTAGAGGAAATAGTCACTTGGAGCTAGGTCCAGACTATACGGAAGGTAATCAAAATGTTCATAAAGAAAATCTTGAAACTTCTTGGTTTTGACTGCGATGTGAGGACGTGCGATGTTGTGAACGAGGATTATGTCAGAAGACAGTTTCCCGCAGCGTCGATTCTGGATCACACGTCTCAGATTGGTTAGCATTTCACAGTAGTCTTCTGCTGTAACCCACGATCCATGCAATCAATCAAAAGGATGCCCTTTTCGTCACAAAACACAGTAGCCATCATTTTTCGATTCGAAAATGAAGATTTCTTAAACATTTTTGGTTTGGAACTTGAATGGCGCCACTGCATTGACTGTTTTTTTAATCTGTATTGGGGTACGGTATCTCTCGTGTCGTCGCCCGTACCGATGTGGAAAACAAATGATTTCCATCTCGCCTATAGTGCTTCACAAACTATCGTGCACTGCGCTATCTTTTTTCTTTGTGCTTTTCTGTGTAAGTAGTGCGAGTATTTTACACCATTAGGCGTCTGTCACATCCCAGTTTCCATTTGAGTCTGTCACTGCAGTCTTCTGCAGTTAATCCTCGTCTAGCCATCAGCTTCTCCACTTCTTCCTCCCATGTACTTCTGAGTTTTCCTTGTCTTCTGATCGATATTGGTTTCTAATTCCAGAGCTTTAGAGGCCATCGTTCTTCACCCATTCTGTTTAAATGACATTTGAGTCTTTTAATTTCAATGGTATCAATAATGTTGAAACTCACTTCTGCTTTTATTCTAATTTCTTCATTTCTTACATTGTCCAGCAGTGTCAATCCACAGCTTCTTCGCTTTTGTGCTGATCAGTGTGCATTTTCGGCACCCATCTCGCACAAAGTTTCCGATATCCAAGCTGTTCAGTGACAGTCGTATACATTGAGGTCCAACTCAACCAACATTTGGAAATTCATTAGTCTGAACACTAATCGTCAATCACCGATCATTTTGAAGTTTTTGGTTCACTTGATCAACGATATCGTCGGTCTAAATACTGGGCTTGCCACTCCAATGCTCATAATGCACATTTGTGCGGCCATTTCGAAATTTTTGACAAAATTTTCGATGTTGTTTGTCACTCATTATTTCAGGTCCGTACACTGGGTATAACTCACGATGGATTTCAGCAGCTGAAGATCCTTTCGGCAGCAAAAATCTAACCACACCGCGCACTTTTCAACTGGGAGAATCTATAATTGTCTTGGCCATTGAGATCTGCTCTCGCAGACTGACAAACGACTACGGTAACAAAAGAACACTGCAGGAGCTTCCTAAAGAGTTAGTAGATAGCGCTGCATGCATGAAACAGCTCGACACTCCATCCCTGAAGAAGACCACGGTAGGATGGAGACCCGGCGTCACCCGGACAGCCGAGAGCCTTTATACTTGTAAGTTCAGGACTTGTTTCGTTCTTGGTGGAAACTTTCAGAGCCTTTCAATCTCACGATCATGCATGCTATCGATTTTAAAGATATGAATGGAGCTAATAGATCTTTGATTCTTCAGGCACCAAAATCCCGGCGTAATATGTAAAATGTGAGTGGATTCAAATCGTTGAAAAAGAAATGTTAGGTTGAGAAACTCTTACGGTGGTCCATGAAACAATCGTGTTATTAAAGGGAAAATACCATAAACATAATACTTCTCTCAATCTTGAACACCTCTATGTCAGGGATACGGGCTTGAGACCAGCTAAAACTAAAGACCATAATCTTGTTCAGAATCTTACCCAATCAGATCATCGGTTTAATGAAGATATTGTTGAAGAGCATTACTCCGTCTCGTGAAATTTCATTCTGACGTTAAACAGAATATAGAAGATGATGCAGAAGAGATAACAATAGTGATGGATGTGACTAATACTTATTTTCAATATTCCAACAAAAATAACAAATTCTTAACTGAATAATATTATTTTTGGCATTTCTGTATTTTTATCAGAATGTCACATTCTATTGGTAATTGTTGGTTATCCTTTTATTGATAAGAAATATTTTTTTCTAAAAATAAATTTCAAATATTAATTACGCAAAACCGAACAAGTCCGGAATAGTTTTCTCATTTATGTGTTAATCGAAGACCAAATTATTATATATTACTCGTAAAACACTATCCCCAAACACATACAGCCCCTATAAAATATCATCATGTTATCACTATTCATGTCTATCGTAAGAAGTTTTTTGTGCCTTCTGGAAAATTGCGAATTGGTCAGTAAGATCTATTACTTGGAACCGACAGAGTATTAATCTATTTACTCAGATAATTTATTGTGCTGGAAGTGATCGAACGCCATTTTTAGTGTTGGCTAGTACAATGTAAGTTATCTTAAGGGACATATTGTTGCTTTTCACGAGAAGTGTAATTTACGAGGAATTTTATTGCTTTGTGATATCGTCTGAGAACGACCATAAAATGAGTCATTAAGCGCGAATGCATGGGGAGACGGAAAGGTCTGCTCTATTAGGTTCAAGGATACCAGAATAGTGAAGTCCATAAACCTTATTGAGGATAATAGACACTTAAGAAATTGATATTGACTCTGTGGGCATTGTTTTCTACAGCTATTTTAACTTACCAATAATCTTTATATACTTATTTTAGCCATTTACTCAGTTTTTACTAATTTAACAGACATGGATATGTTTTCTACATCCTTCAGTCCGTATGTTGATTTAAAAGAAACACGGAATGATTACGAATGGTTAATAAGCTAGAAACGTGAAAAAGATAAATAATAGCATTTGTCGCAGTTACATACAAAGCGAATCCTTCCAATCACCGAATTTATTTGTGATTAACTTTCTTAAAGTTCTAATGTTATCAGAAAAATACATTGGTATAATCTCTATTACAGCAATGATACTAAGTAAATAGCATTAAAATTTAACTTACGCGTATATCAATTTTGCAATATTAAATTCATAACTTAAGCACACACATGACGATTTCTGTTGTCAATGTTCTTCGAACGTTCCCCAGATACTACTGCGCGCGTTTGGCTGTATTGGCCAAACGGAGCTGGAGAACAGAACAAATATTGGACTTCGGGCAGCGAATTCCAACGGTTGCAACGTGGAATCAAGATGAAGCTAGAGGACGCGTCCAACAGCAATACACGTCCGAGAGAAGAGAATCTGCTGGAAGGGCAACGTCAGCTAAACGGAAGCGCTTCGGCGAACTGAGGGAAAAAAGGGGATTGAGATAGAACGACTCAAGTTGTTGTTGTTGTACCTAAAGTAGTTAGAAACACAACATACACAACATACACAAAATAAAAGAGAGTATGTGAGTTGCCTCGCCAGGGACCAATGATGTACTCGTATGATTACGACGTTGATTGTATTAGAGCAATGCAACCAACAACATTTTAAATAATTGAAGACTAGCGTACCCGTGCGAGAACTCTCGCATGTTAAACCCTATCCTCTTCCCTATTTTTCCATTTCCATTATAAGCCTCAAATGTATCTTTTTCTTAATGTGTTTCTCAAACGTATCTTCTTATCCTCCGTCATTTGTTCTATGCCTCTGTGTACTAATTGATAACAATAAAATACACATTGTTCGATACAAACTATCCTTGTTTAATATTATTATCGAGCAGAGATGAACACAAGTGTAATTCAATCGCATAGAATATCAAGTAATTAGATTAATTTCACATAGAGTTACAGATTCTACAGGCTATGAACAGGTGGGGTAGAATCGAGAATCGTCGAACCAGCAAAAATGTAATAGAATGTTCAAGATTGAGATTGGAGTCCTGGAGATTAAGATGTGAGGAACGTTTCTTTGTGGCCGATGGCCTCAAAATTTGGATTTTTAAGGCTCTAACATGCTTCGTTCAGGAGTTATTAAACGATGTACACTAAAAAATGCGACCGAGTGATGCGGGTTGCATTTTACATGAATATTTAGATTTTTTTTAAACAAATCCTTCATATTTTTAAGTCAAAGTGCAATTCATCACGTCTCCGTGAAATCCTCTTTATTTAGAGACTATATTTGTAAAGTTTGGTTGAGTGTAAAAGCCGGGAAAGGTATGTATACTACTGAAATAATATGGAAGACGATAGTAGAAAAATTTATAATAAGATCAGAAGAATTTCCAAATGACCCATGATTTAAAATTCATACTGTCAATCGTGGTTATTATTTTGTAATATATACACGACTCTTTTGATGTATGAATGGATATATCATAGAACCTCCGGTAGGAAGTTGTAAGTCAAGCTTCCTAGCTTCCTGAATCTTAAAGTATGAATTTACTGTTTTAAGATACTTGATGAAGTTTATACTGGAGCGCTAGCACTAGTTTTGTAATAATATGAAAAATGCATCAATACTAGTTAAACTCTCAGACAGTAAAGTTGTTAAATCAAGAATCTTATAGTGTCTGAATTGAGAAATGTAGTGATTCTCATGTAGAATATGTCTCTAATACAAGTTTTTCTTTTCTATAGGTCTTAACAATAGTATATGGATTAAAAGCCAGTGGATATGGTATATGGTTAAAAATTTGTTTTTAGTCTACATCAAATAATTTTTGTTAAATTTTCTAATTTTTGTGTTTGGGTATATCATTTCATAAATGCAAATCTAATGGTTAGCAACAGAATTTTAAAGGAACTAAAATGCACGTTTTTATTGCGTAAGCACAATATAGAGTCCGAAAACAGCTACAATTTCCCAAATAAATAAATAAATAAATAAACAAATGATCAGAAAAGAGTAAATTTTGAGTTTAAAAGTTAATAAAGGGTAAAGAGTTATTTACAAAAAAAGCAGTTTCTGTTAAATATTGTTTCATGTTATATTTTTCTCATTATTTGTAAATTTTCGTTATAATCGCCTAAGTCTTGCCCAATAATTGATAGAGAAGGTGCCCCCCCCCCCGACCCCTGGGATAACACTCATCACGTTGTTGCATGGCAGATTGCCTATATCGTTGGCGCCAGACCGAATGATCTCTCTCTCCAAGCAGACAGGTTTTAAGACAAAAACCTGTCTATTGAGATTGTTCAAACTGAACTCAGATTAGGGTACTTGGGTTTACGTTACTTAGGTATAAATGGTAACTATTCTCTCAGTCCGCTTTTCTGAGTGTCTGTTATTGGCTCAGACCCGGTTTTAGACGATAAAGTTGTATACTACGAGTATTTAGCATTTCGTCGGGTTACGATCAGTCACATTAGCGCTTCATAAATCCATGAACCCAAACAATCCTTAATACAGGAATATATGAATTCAATACATTTTAGTTTTCTGGCTTCGAGAACCATAACCACATTTCAGGGGTTAACGGATTTGTAAGCTTAACTTTCTTTGTCCTGGGAGGTGAATACATTTTTCAATAAAAAAAAAAATTAACAAAGTGAAAATCAAACAAGGGTCGAAAAGTTTTCCAAGACGTTATATACACTTCGGAAATTCAAAATATGTAATAAAACATTGGGAAATTTATTTAATTTTTAAAAACAAACATAAAACTATATTCTGCCGTATGGAGGAATCTAAAGGATCTATAACATTATTTTATTCAACCCCAAGATGTTTGTACAGTTTGTGGAACTAAATCAAGAAAAAAAAATTTTTGTAATTACTTATAGTTTCAAGTTATGCTGCTACCAAAAACTATTCTTCAGATAAAACATGTTTATAAACACAATAAATTCAATGCAGACCGGGTCGCTTTAAAATGTGCTATTAGCACGACATTTGGCGGTAGAATTAGGTAGTTTAAGCGGCGCGCGATCCTGTTTTGAAGTGTGGATGAGTGGGGTTATAAAAGGTAGCAATCGCTCGTGCACAGTTGGGCAGGAGGACGGCGCTGTGCGTTTACCAACGCAATCGCACACTTCGGATGTCGAGATCTGTCACTGTAGAAGAAACTAAATGGAGAACTATATTGATTATAAACAATTATTAATCCGGGAATTTGATTTCGACCTGTTAATTTTGATGGGTCAGCCCTAGTATGTTATGTTGCGACAAATCCAAGGTCAAAAAGTCACAGAATTAGAAGATAAAACCAAACAAAAGAAGTGTTAGATTTTGGTCATTTTGAGAGCATTATTCCTGCGTCATTTAATGTTTTAGAAATATTTTATAACAATTTGTGAAAAGGTTTGTCTCCGTTCCGGTTATGAAACAACATAGGTAGGTGATGTTAGCTCACCCTACACCTCAGACATTGCACGTCGCTTCGCTTGGAGTTGGAGGTGGCGGTTTTGACAGCGCGGGCGGTGGGGATGTCACCACACAGTCTGCGGTCGTCACGTGCGGCAGACAGCGTGGCGGAGGCCTTTCTGGTTTCCTTCCCTGCGCAACTCCCCAAAACTGCTGCCACCATCGCCGTCACCGCCACCGACAATGCCGCCACCACCGCCGCCGCTATCGCCACCACCGCCGCCATCGCCGCCACTACGACCACCACCTCCGCAGTCACCGCAGCATCGTCGTCACCGCCACCGCCGCCGCCACCGCTGCCGCCACCGCCGCCGCCACCGCCGCCGCCACCGCCGCTAAAGCCACCATCGCCGTCACCGCCGCCACCGCCAGCGCCGCAAGCGCCGCCTCCACCGCCACCACCGCCGCTGCTGCCGCCGCCGCTGCTGCCACTGCCGCTAGAGCCGCCTTTCCCGCATCCGCTGCATCCGCCGTCACCGCCATCACCGCCGTCAGCGCCGATATACATGAGTCCACGCTGCTTGATGTTTTGTTTTGATTGTTGAGATTTGTTTATAATTCGTCAAGGTTTTGTTTCAGTGTAATAATTGCATTGTGGTTTTGACATTTTGCATGTATTTGCTTCTGTGGTGTATTTTGTAGAGAACATTCGCACAGTGGATTTTGCTCGATTGTAATACTTAAGTGAAGTTGTTTACAGGTTATGTCGAATTCCGAATCGTTGTCCACGCGCCCCAAAAGACACAAACGTACATTAACAGAACGCAGGGAAAGAGAAAGTCAGCGTAGGTGTCGTGATAGTGAGGTCATTTCGTTTTCTATTGGATCATTGTCTATGAAATGTCAGTTTTGTTCTGCTTTGTACTTTCCATGTGAGAGAAATTCTGCAAACGATTTACTCTGTGTTGCTTAAATGGGAAAATAAGTATACCTTCGAGCAATATGCCAGAAGAAATCAAACAGTTGTTTATAGGAGATGATGACACATCAAAAAACTTTAGAAATAATATCCTTCAGTATAATAGTGCTATATCTTTTGTGCCGATATTGCATTGCCATCTGGTCATGGGCCATACGTGTTCAAAATTTTGGGAACTCCTCATCGCAGAATATCTTCGTTATATCCTCAAGATCCAAACAATGCAATATATTGTGAACATTAGTCGGTACAGTATTTTACATTTATCTCACATCTCACCGTCAAATTTTGACGGGTTCTCACTAGTAATAATAATAATAATAATAATAATAATAATAATAATAATAATAATAATAATAATAATAATAATAATAATAATAATAATAAAAGTAAAAAATTCAATAACATTTTTTAAATTGATTTTACATCAAGGATATTGCCAAATGTGAAAGAACTGAAGTTCGAGAATCAAAACATGAAAAAAGTTTAAAGTTTTACTCAATTTCAACCCACATATTCAAGTGAACCAAGGAATTATTGATTATCGCCAAAAGAATAAAAAGAACGTTCCAAAAATTAAAATTTTTATGATAAACTTTGGTGTTTTAGGGAACGTTATGAGGTACGGTGACCTCATTTCCCTTCTGTCAAATTCTTTGCATTTTAATGAACATCGGATAACACAGATCTGTTAAAAAATAAAACGTTTGGAACAGAGTTATTAGCTTCATCGTCCTGGTGTCACAGAGGTAATTTCCCTTCACATCTCACAGGAAGTGCTGTGATATATAATCCACTTTCAGCCTTAATAAGACCTTCGCTAACATTTTAGCAAATGTGCAACAAATGTTCCTTTCAGCAGTTGTTTCTCTCTTGCCAAGGTATTCCTGTGGGTCTATTATCATTATGAATAAGACGTTCAACGATAATAAAAGTTTGAACAGTGTATGAAATAACCCTTTGTTTTAGTAAGGTAATAGAACGCTACTAACACACTGTTTTTCAATTGTTTCAATCGTATTTAAGTAGTCGAAACAATAATAATTTTAGAAAGGGAATAAAAGCTGTCACTAGAGTCCCTCAGCTCTTTTGCAGTGAAACACATTCCAGGACAATGGAAAAGTGTAAATGACTTATCCCAAGTATTCAAGGATGACTTAAGACAGCCGGAAACATTGCTACTCAATCATTTTGTAACTGTTTCATAGCAGGGTCAAGTGTGATTTTGTGAGGAAAGGCTACTCGTCTGCTGACAACGCGGATGCAGTTTAAATGTTCAACCATCATTGTCAGCGTATTTACGATCTCATACATTTTTTCCAACTAGATATACGATTTGTGATGATTTATCCCACGTTAAACAAATTTCGTATAAACTATAAGTATGAACTAGAGCGCTATTGGAGGGAACATAAAGGAATTATATGGCGAGTGATAAATAATGAAAATATCAAGAAAGGTAGTTTGATTAGTAACCGAAAAATATTAGTATAGTTAGTGGCGAATAAAATATCATATGCCCACGTGAGTAATTTCCGTGGGTATTTAGTTAATTTACGAAAAGTATCCAAGGATCGATAGTCAAGGAATAACTAAATAAAATACTTGGGCGGTATTAGACAATTAGTAGGGAGAATGAGTGCGGGGTAGGAGTGAATCTGCGTAATAGAACTAAAGAAAAACAGAAGTAGGTTCTGTACTGCGCATCGTGTGTGACAAAAGAAAATCACGAGTTATAAACAGACGGAGATAATAGATTCTGACTCGGACACAATCGAATGGTGATAAAAGGCTCTCCAAGATAGGAATCGTGTAAAATGTTGATGGTAGAAATGTTGTCAGTTTATAAACGGATAAACCAGGTGTGGAAAAGAAGATGCCACGATAGGATTGGACTAAGCTGGAAATAAACATT
The DNA here is from genome assembly GCA_011170035.1 of Teleogryllus occipitalis. Classification (NCBI taxonomy): domain Eukaryota; kingdom Metazoa; phylum Arthropoda; class Insecta; order Orthoptera; family Gryllidae; genus Teleogryllus; species Teleogryllus occipitalis. The sequence continues at coordinate 18,498 of BLKR01014928.1, read as the reverse complement.
TAGAATGAACGCGAAAGCGCTTCACACAAACAAAAGAAAAAACAACATACATGACATTTTATATAACATTTACCAAGAACAATAACAATAATAACCCAGATGATATTTAAGATTTCCTATGTTACTCTTCCCCTTGCAAGCATGGCCATTGCCTATAATTATTTTAATGGAAAATGTATTTAGATCTATTCCAAAACTTGGTGTTCTTTTATTACTCAGATTTATATGTCCCATTTAATAATTTTCCTGTTCGTGGAGTCCGCAGCATACTTGGCCGTTGCTTTCGGGTCCGTTCTAAATTTTCATTTTTAACTTAGTCCAATACTATTGTGGCATCTTATTCTTTTCCATACCTGGTTTATCCTTTGACACACTGACAATATTTCTACCATCAACAATTTACACTAACTCGGAGAACCTTCCATCACAATTTGTAGATATGAAATAACACTTTATCTCTAATGATTTTATAAAATACACTAATGAAAAGTTTTGCCTTGTTTGCAAACATAGACGTTCGACGCATCAATCAAAACACGAACGATAAACGTATGAAGTGTAATAACCGTTGTCATCGAAACTGTCTTTGGCCTCAATGTTGCAATCCCTTTTTTCTGATCATTACTTCAAGCAATACCCAAAATTTTTAATTCCAAAAATGTGAGCAACTAGGTCCAACCAGTAAAAGGAATTAAGACCAGATCATTTGCCCGCAACCATTCGTGAGTGTTCTATTTCTCATGCGATGAAGCAGAATCCTGTTGGAAACCCATGTAGCAGAATTCATATTTCCAACAGCATTAGGCTCCGATTTTCTCGCTCCCCCCCCCAACAACGTCGTCACTTTCACTGTCCCTGCCTCTGAGAACCCGATCACCGCGGCCGCCGCCGCCTCCGCCGCCAGAGGTCGGCGCCGCGCTGCGGGTTGCCTAGGCGACGTCGCCGTGACGTCAGGCGCTTCCCAGCTGGCGCGGCTCGCAGTGGTCCGAAACGCGGCTAAACCCTCAAATTGAATGCATGCAAATTGTTAAAGCTTTAAAAAATGTCCGATACTGTACATTTACCATAATAGATATTTACTAAATATGCATCATGTGAAAGTAGACGATTGAAGGTCTCAATGAGTGATAATCAAAAGCCGCACTCGTGCACTTGTGAGTGAGATACTGTTTGTTTAAATTTGGTGAGTCCTTGAAAATCAGTAGAGTGCCTAGACAATCAGTCAAATCATATTATCATATGGATAGAAAAAGAAAACCTATTGTACTAAATGGGAGTAGAATTGCTCAGTGACAGTCGTGGTAGGTTAAGTTGAAACACTAAATATAATGGCTTATGATCATCTCTTTGACCCGTTCGGTTAACAGGAAGAGCTCGTAATTTTAAATCTGATAACAAAGCGAATAAATGTAATAAGATGTTACGGTACATGATCTTACAATATTTTATGCATTAAGTAAAAATTCAAATGTTTTAAAATTTGCATTCAAATATGTCGCTTTTGACTATCCACCCTGCAAATAGTCACAGGCTCATACTGACAATAATAAAAATAATAACTACTATAATAATAACAACCATAATAATAGCAACTATAATAATAGCAACTATAATAATAGCAACTATAATAATAGCAACTATAATAATAGCAACTATAATAATAGCAACTATAATAATAGCAACTATAATAATAGCAACTATAATAATAGCAACTATAATAATAGCAACTATAATAATAGCAACTATAATAATAGCAACTATAATAATAGCAACTATAATATAGCAACTATAATAATAGCAACTATTATAACAACTATAATTATAACAACTATAATTATAACAACTATAATTATAACAACTATAATTATAACAACTATAATTATAACAACTATAATTATAACAACTATAATTATAACAACTATAATTATAACAACTATAATTATAACAACTATAATTATAACAACTATAATTATAACAACTATAATTATAACAACTATAATTATAACAACTATAATTATAACAGTATATACGAAACATATTTTAATTCACTGTATTGTAATGTCAAACTTATGAAAGTGATAAATGGTGTCATATCTCCCCTCTATGCAACGTTAAACAGTCACCATGTTCAAAGGTGCAGTTGGGGGCAATTAAATTCAACAGAATATGTTTATTACTTTATAGTTTGTTAATTTACCGGATGTCTTTTTCAGTGTTCTTGTTAAATCTGCCAAGTTTTATTACCGAAAATAAGTTACACTTTAAGCTGATTATAATTACATATGGATTAATTAATTCAAGAAAAATATAAATATTCCAACGAAAATTGAAATATAATTTGGAAGATCATAATAAATTAAATTAATAAAAACAGAATATTCAATTAAGGAAAAACCTACCTATAATCATATTTTTTGTACTCTTAGTGTGAAAGACGTTTTGGCAGAAACATTTTATTCTTTAAGTCGCCTTTTCACAGTAAACATTTATAAAAACATACTTTGCTTATAATTATTTGAAGTTACCAGAATTGAGATTTTATTAATAAATAGCTAATTGTTTTAGAAAACTTGTTTTGTACACTCTCCTCCTAAAGCAGCAATTTATGAACATACATTGATAGTTAGGTCTAGATATCACGGAATAGGTCGGTAAACAGTTTTTACTGGGTTAGTTCGGTAAAAATGTGCTGATGTGATTCTCAAAATACGCTTAAGTACTCGAAGACAACTAACGATCCCTGGTGACTCTAACTCTCATATAACAGCGGTTATAGGACAACCAACAAATTACATTTATTTAATAACAGTTAACAATTATACAAAAGTAAAATTCGAAATGACTATTGTAAAGATATCACAACACATTTAAAAAACGAGGTCAAGAAAGTAGGAATACAAATTCATCGTAAGAACGTCGACAGAGAGATTTTATAATTGCTTTATTACAGAACATAAATACTTACTTTAAGAACCAAATATACAAAACATTTAAACAAACGAATGAACAATAAAAAACATTCTGTGAACCCCTGCTGAAATATGAATGGCTTTTAACTTGGTCATTTACTATCGTCGACTTCGTTATGTACCCTCTCGGTTGATGAACATTTCGTCCAAAAATCTTCACGCGTCAGCCTTCTTACATAAGTATTACAGTTCTGGCAAAAATTAACCGATATTAAGAAAATCTATAATGCATTTATTATAAACATGTGTATTTTAATACTGAAACTCAGTTACTGCTGAATCTGTTAAATATTTTCAATGGATAATTGTTATTTCATAAATTCATTACAGAAAAGAATAATAGAAAATTCAGTAAGCACGTTCAGGGCAATTGAAGAAAAGACGAACGCCGATTTTTAATTTATCTCCATCTCGTCTCAGTTATAGCTTATTAATAGACAAATGAAAACAAAACGTAATGAACTATGGTGCTTGAGGCAGTTGTTTACTAATTCAAGATTCATTTTGACATTAAAATATAGTCCAAAAGTTTGCGTTTTCTCAATTTAAGACGTAATCTTCAATTTTTTCCGTGTAGTTTATTTGATGAGCTTATTTATAAAAGGTACCAATTCAACTGGACAAAATTCACAGCAAACCTTGCTGCAACTAAAATAGTTTTGTATTAAATCAATATTTTATTTAGAATTTCTCCGGGAAACACTTAAGTATTTACTGTCAAATTTTAAGTTTTTTAATAGTTTACTTCAAAGTTATGAAGATTTTAATTTTGGATTTGGTACACAAAGGTAAAAAAAGTTGAATATTGATGTAATTAATGACAAAATAACTATTAAAATCGATGTTTTTAGAAATACAAATATTCACCTCTTCATTTAAACATGTTTAAATCATTCAAAATTCAAAAAATTGAAACAGCACTAATCAGAAAATATTTCCATTCATCATTGTTGTCACAATCTTCATCAGTACATAGTGAGAACTGAAATGTATACATAGATATGCACATAGTGCAGGCGAAGACTTACCTCAAGTACATTTGAAGTATAAATTGCCTAAATATAATGTATGTAGCTTTGTAAAAGGGCCATAGGTCCTCATTTCTCTCTGCCAGCGTTTCGACCCAGTTCAGACCACTGTGCGCGGCGGCGCGGCGTGGAGAGCGCGTGCGGTCCCGGGCGCTCCCCGCCGCAGCTGCCGCCGCTCCCCCCGCCACTACCACCCCCACCTCTTCCATCAACACCACCACTACCACTACCATCGCCGCCATCTCCACCACTACCACCATTATCACCACCATCGCCGCCGCCATCACCACCACCACCACCACCACCACCACCACCATCTCCACCATCAACACCACTACTACCACCACTGCCTCCGCCACCACCACCACTACCACCACCACGAACACCATCTTTACCACCACCACCACCACCACCACCACTGCCACCATCGCCGCCGCCGCCACACCATCACCACCACCACTACCACCACCACGACCACCATCTTTACCACCACCACCACCACTACCACCACCACGACCACCATCTTTACCACCACCACCACCATCTTTACCACCACCACCACCACCACCACCACCACCACCACTACTGCCGCCGCTGCCACCACCACCACTACCACCACCACGAACACCATCTTTACCACCACCACCACCACCACCACCACTGCCACCATCGCCGCCGCCGCCACACCATCACCACCACCACTACCACCACCACGACCACCATCTTTACCACCACCACCACCACTACCACCACCACGACCACCATCTTTACCACCACCACCACCATCTTTACCACCACCACCACCACCACCACCACCACCACCACTACTGCCGCCGCTGCAACTATCACCACCACCACCACTACCACCGCCGCCGCCGCCACCCCCGGCATCAACACCACCACCACTACCACCACTACCACCACCACCACCACCATCAACAACACCACCACTACCACCATCAACAACAACACCACCTCCGCCACTACCACCACCACCACTACCACCACTACCGCCACCACTACCACCGCCGCCACCACACCACCACCAGGACCACCACTCACCACCACTACCACCACTACCACCACCACCGTCTCCGCCACGCCACCGCCAACGCTGCCATCGCCGCCACCGCACTCGCCTCCGCCACCGCCCCCACTATCGCCACTGCCGCCGCCGCCACCACCTCGCGGGTTCCGCCGCCCCGCGTGACGGCGCGCGCGGGCGCGGGCGCGGGGCGGGCGCCAGCCACGCGAGCCACCGCGCGGCGCCTCCGATAGCGGATCCGGCGCCCTCGGAGGATTTACGGCCGCGGGCGCCCGCTGAGCGCTGCTTCTTTCAGGCGGCGGTAATCTTGTTGCCGGTGTTCCCCAACTTAAACTTTCTGAAAGCTCCTTTTTTTCCAACTTGGTAGCTGTTGTCGCCCTCTGTTCGTCGTGTAGTCATGTCGCTCCTGTGTCGCGTCAGGCTCAATGCCACCTGACCCGTCTTGTGAATTTGTCTGATTTTCATTAAAACCTCTGAATGTTTGAGATTTGCAAATTTTAACTTCATTTTTAAGGCACCGGGAAGGTTGATATGCCGACTTTGCCGATCTCTGTAAGGATTTACGTAATTGTTTTCTAAACCTACGTATTGGAATTTAAAGCCTAACGTGATCAAGCATTTTTGCGAGTTAAACCCTAGATTACAAAGGCGTCGTCTGTCACACAACGAAACCTACCGAAACCTACCCCCACCCATTCCCTTCACTTCCTGTTTCTAAAACTGTGTAGCTTCATTGCGTGAATAGCCATTGAAATACACGTATCATTATGCGGGCCTCTATTTCCTGTATACGCCATTTTAAGACGCGTCGTCCAATAGACTACGCTTTTGTAGTTATGCCAGTGATATTTTCGTGCTTTATTGGCTAATATTGTAAATAATAAATACGAAATCCTTGTCTTATCGTATTTAAGTTCTTTTCTGAACATGTTGCTATCATAATGGGATGCTGCGATCATAACAAAGGTCGCATGACGAGGTGCTAATGCAGACGCTTCTCAAAAGTCATATGTGGACAGCATCAAGCATGTGTTTGCTGCGAGATTCAAGTCGTTTAGCTGTGTCTATAAAACCATTTAAAATGTATGTTGTAACTCCATATCATACATGTTTAATACATTAAATTTAGTGTTTCATTGTAAAAATGAGTTTTTCTTCACTTTTACCAAAAGTAGTCTACCAGACTACGCCTTTGTAATAATGATTGGTACAGGGCGTCTTTGTTATATAGGGTTAAAAAGTATTATAATATTACATGCTCTACACTATCAAGCATGCCCGTAGACCAGTCGGGACCTTAGGGCTTGTTCTGTCTTGGAGCGTGCCCCGTATCTGGAGTGGAAATCCCTCCCTCCCCCCAAAAAACGATGAGTAGATCGACTTGAAGGTCCGATTTCATCATCCACTGAGGGAGGAAAACACCCCTTCCGGAATAAGACATTCACTATGCTAATGGGAAAGTACCGTAGTATGCGACGTACCCGGAATCAATCAACCAATTAAACTGCAAATATTGTCTCCTAACATGGGTTACAGTATCATATATTGTAAAGTTGTATTGTGACGTAATAGCGCTTGTATGTGTTCATTATGAGGTCATGGTGCATTATTTCTAATGTCATTAGTTTTGTCCCTATATCACCAGATATCGAGGTATATTCTTTCTTTTGGAATATGCAAATTCTTTTTGGCAAAGGAGTTGTATTTGTTTCAGATAACACTGAAAATAAGGCAAAGGAATTAATTGACGAGGTAATGTACTTTCATTACATTTTAATGATGCAATTCAAGAGGGCTGTTCATTTACCTCTGCAATATTGCAAAAACAAAGATTGCTGGATTACTTTGTAACAAGTCTCACCTATTTTCATCGTGGTAATATTGTAAAAGAGACTTTCAAGGTACGAAATTAAATGAACATTAACATTTCATCTCATCATTAAATTATTTATTAAAGTAAAACAACAAGCTAAAGAGAAAGTAAATGTTTTGTGCACATTCGAGCAGCCCAGCTTTTGTAATGTGATATTTTGAGGAAAGAACCTTGCGAGAGTTCTTAGAAAAGGTTTGCGTAATATTTTACAATTTTTACTTGTTCATTAAAACTTAAGTTTGTTGCTCTAGTCTGCAATTTAATATACACCAGACTATGCATTCCATAATACAGTTTGTAAAATAAGAACTAAAAGTTGTATATAAGCTCTCAGTCTACAAACATGACGAGGGTACAAATTAATGGCGTAGCGTACAAATCATACAAATTTTACACATATTACATTATACATATTATATCATATTAATTGTACATTCCAGTCTTTATTAAAATACGATTAGACATATATTTTTTTAATGAAATCACCACTGTCTCTGTCATTCTCTGCTACTGGTGTGAAAGATATGGAAAGGCATTGGAAAAACCCGTCATCTCTGTGGATGCCTCGCGGGGACTACCCTACTATCCGAATGATACCTTCTCTTGTTTTGTAGAGCAGTCCGCGAAGTGGTATTTCATTTTGGAGGAAAGGTAGTAATAGGTCTTATAACGAAAAATAGGATGGATTTTTTGCAATATCTCCCAATTACAGTTTCGCAGGAGCTCCGTGACAGCATTGGCCGTGAGACACTGTCCATTGTCATGAAGGATCATGCGAGTCCGTGGATTCGGTGGTATAACGGTTAGCGTACCGGGTACTATGTCCTGAGTGCGGATGTTGTATCCAAGTTTGCGGGTTCAAACCCGATCGAAGCCGTGGCTTTTTAAGGGCGAAAAAATCATTCGTACGCCTTCCTTCGGAGGGGATGTAAACCCGACTGTCTCATGAAGTAGATTTACTGCATGTAAAAGATCCTCAAGCCTAAAACAAGCCTCTGAGGTAAATTCAAATCGCCTGTTTCGTCGCCCAAGATAATACCTCCTTCCTTCTCTAGATGGTGGAAGGAGCGTAACGAAATTGGCGTGGTTAGACGGAAAAGCGGGCCTGATGGCCTGAGTCTCCCCATGTAAAATAAGGCATTTACTAATTAACTAAATAAAACCTGCTGATGCAATCTTCTGAGTGCGGTAGAAAGATGCTGTTGAAAGATATCGCAGTAGTAGGCTGCCTTTACCATTTGTATGTGAAGTTTTTTTGTTTTTTTTTCTCCCTTTCAAAATTCAAAACTTAAGTAGTATATGATTTAGTGTAGGGATCACAGAATTTTGAAAATGTGCACACAATTCACTTTTCCCCATAGCCCGTCATACGCAGTTTTTAACTGTTTTTTGACGTAAATAAATAAATAAATAAATAAATAAATAAATAAGTTCAGGTTGATTAAATATTATTAGCGCGATTAACTCACGTACAGCCCATCGCCAATCCACAAGCAACACGGAGACAAGGAGCTAAATTGTGCTTTTGTCGTACCGAACGGGGCGTATCTTGGATGGCATTTCTGCTTTACGAAAAGCTCAACTAACGCAACACCGGCACGGTAACGCTGAAACACCACATGCTTTATTCAGACCCAGAAATCATTTGTGTACACCCTGACCCCATGTCACTTCAGTTTTGAACCATGCACGTTGGTAATCCCTCCTAATCATATTGTGAGGACACATGTACTCTCCTTGTCTGCTACATGGTACACCTACACTTGACAGACCAACATAGATCTTATGACTGGTCACAGTTCGTTTGACACTAGGTTATCTGCTAGGAAACCCTCGAAGTACAACTCAACGAGTAGTACAACTCTTGAATAGATAACGATTATGACTTGTCATTTATAATTCTCATATATGAGTACAATGTGTGTCGTTTTAGATGAAAATACGCCGTCTTTTCAATTGCATGAAAGAAGGTTTATGTCATTTTGCTGAGCAACTACAACATTGTATTCTGATACGTTGCGTTAGCGGGATTTCCGATTTGGTCGTGCTCTTAGTTTTGCTATTGTTATATTTGTTTTATACCTTATTCATCGTCATTATCGTGGGAAAGAAACAGCAAAACATTTATGGTGAAGGAAGTGGAAAATATTACATACCACCCGCGCACAATGACAAAAAGTTGTAGTGCTTATACAGAATGTGAGAATGGAAGCATGAGAGAATGAATGTAGCATTGAAACTATTGTTTAAGAATTAATAATCGCGTTGGTGAATCGAACAGTGCTATGTTACTAATTTTCAATGTGCGTATAAATCGAAATAAAACTACGTGGCGACTTCATGAGAAATGTCCACGGTTTTGTTACATACCAGGAACTTAGGAAAAATAAAAGTTTCGATTTGGCTGAAAATGCAAATATTTCATTGTGTTATTCCAACTATTTTCATAATGCGTGCTGAAACTAAATTCTTAGTCTCAATGTATTACAGTTTACGACACGGCTGTTGTCATGCGACATCATTGTCATAAGGAAGAGGCTGCTCGCCATTAAATATTTGCTATTCACAGGTTGCGTTTTGGAAAAGCAAATTTTCAATATTCTTAGTAATAGTAAATAACTGTTATACTGTGTATATACTACTATATTTTTGCCGTATTTGTGAATTTTCAATATTCATGAATTTGTTTTCTCAAAATAGTTAATTTAATGAAGGGTTATATGACAGTCTTTTATTTATTGTTTTTGAGTAGTAGAATTGTTACTTTTTGGGATACAATTTTGTGAGTATTTTTCAGCAGCAATTTTTCTGCTGCCATTAGTACTTAATATATTTTTTTTTTTACATGCGTCCTTCCCTCGGATTGAGTCAGTCCTCTAGATACAACCATAGTGCTACATATGAAACTCCTCGTCCACCGCCCCAATATAACTCGTTTTCACATGTCGGTCATTGTACGTACATAGGATTAGCTCATGAGCTCGTTGCGGTTAATCCTGTATTCGAAAAAATGAGCTTGGTCACACCTAGATGGCGCTGACGCTGTGGATGGCGAGCCTTTCCGTTGTCGCGCACCTTGTCTAATTCCCGCTGCGAAAAAATTACTGGGGAAGGAAAGAAATGAATGACAGGATTTGAGGCCGAAGGGCGATGCATGGTGCGCAAGGAATGCACAAAATACCAACATATTCAACATCCAGGTCTTAAGTGAGATTCTAAACCAAGCTCCAAAGTAAAGTGTTTTAGGAAGCAAATGTCCCGAGCTCAGACGCTATTCAGGCCGGCCACAAATAGATGGGAGAGGATTGGAAGGATACACGATGGTTGAGAGAGCTGCATCATTTCACAAGACACAAGCAAATAACCATAACCAAGGCGGGATTTGAACAGAGATAGCTATGGTGCTTCTACCTTCACGAGTTTGGATACCCACGTCGACTGTCCTGAAAGTGAAAAAGTAAGGAAATCTCTGTGTTTGTGAAGGTAACCGTAAATTCGCGTTTCATTTTTTTCTCTAGGTACGGAAATATTCAAGGATTAACTGGTACGTTCATGTAGTAGAATATCTTTTGTGCGAAGTTCGTATATCAAACCGGTTACGAACGTACGTCAACGTATAATGCGATCTGGGTTTATGACTTCGTCATTCATGTTCTGTTTTATAAAATAAAATATCCGCTTATTCTCGTTGACTGATTGCTTTCTAACGAAGGATAGTGAGTTGAAATGAAGACTAACAAAGCTGAAATTGTACTGTAATATATAGTTTGACCACCTGACAACGAGGCATCTGATTAGAAACTCTTGTGAATTCAGTAGGTGTAGAAAAAAACACTGAACCAATCGTATTTCAATCCTTAAAACCGTCGCGACGTCGACGCGTCGACTTAATTGCAGTGCTAACAGATATATTTTTCATCCTACTACGATTGAGTATATAGTCAGTTTTTTAGTCTGATAATATTGGAAACAACCTTATTTTCATGTTAATCCCAAAATTTTTACACAATTACGTACTTTGTTCTTGCGGTTCGGTTTCATATTCAAGGGACTGCGACATAAGCCAGATCGATTGGGGAATGTCAATTATGAAGAAAATCCTGGGAACGGTTTAGCCGCTAGCGTTGTTCACGGACTGACAGACTTTTGCCATCATTCGATTTTTCGGTATCAAGGACCCACAAAACATAGATTCTCGCTACATCATGTGTTAGAGAATTTTTTCCTATATTTAGAAAGTGGTTTCATCCAATTTTTCGTTACCAGGACAATAAGAGTTTTGAAAATTCGCCGGTTTTTCAAGCAGCATTACATAACGTTCTCTTTACTGCGTAAGCGTTAGCGAGAAAGTAGAAATTTGTTGTAAGAAACTCTCAAAGTTTCTACAGCTGATGGGTACAATGAGCAAACTCCGTTGAGGAAATTAAAGCAAGAGACCATTATTAAATTCTAGAAGACTATGTCGATTGAAATTATCTTATATGGTGCAGAGACTCGGACAATAATTTTCCACTGGAGCACACTGGTTGAATCGGACCAAAAACCTGGCCATAATGGCAAAATTCAAAGTGCGCGATCGGAATTCTGACTTAGCAAATCTCATTCGGAAGACATTGCAGAACACTACTTCAGCTGCAGAAAGTTATTTCAATCGTTTTTGTCTTCCTCACGGTTTCGAGAAGTTACCGTTGCTCGAAACACTCGAAGTCATTGATTCTTGTTAACGATATTCGAGAAAATAAAAAAAACAAGTGTCTACATTTTTTTGGATTCTTTTTGTACTTCTAAATAGAAGACACTTTTGGCTATAAGTTGGGTGTATTTTTAAGAAAAACTTTCAAATAATTTAATGTATAAGACGGCTGAATTCTAATGTATACAATATAACAATATTAGTCATGTACATTGTGGATTATATTTTTTATCCTACGTATTCCTGCCTCAATCATTTGTTTTATTTATCAAGTAGAATGCCTTAATTAGAGTAACACACATTTAGCTGCATATATTTGCATCTTTTTTTATAACCTCTTTAACGCAATGCTACATGGTAAGATTTAACACTGGATATCCCAGAATTGCCTTTTACGACACAGGTAATTCTTTTCTCTGAATATTTTTTTTTCTATTTCTCCTTCTTATAATTGCTTTTAATAAGAAAATTACTTATATACATTTTTGGAATGATAACAATATTAAACCGCGAACGCGAGAACTATTGTATCCGTATTTCTACATATATAATTATTTTTATGAGTCAGTTAGCTATTTCCCAACCGCCGTTTTGAATTTTGAAATTTCATTATATATGAAATTAGTGATCTTCAGAGCTCCATATTTATATTTTTATGCATTTTTGTTTGTTTTTAAATGAGAAAATCCGCCATTTTGAAAGCACCATTGTGAATTTTGAAATTTATTTATGATATTCAAGTTCAGCGACCTCCAAAACCCAGTGTTACCCATTTTCACACAAATCCACTTGCATTTGCAATTATGACCGGATTTTAGGCCCGATTGAACCAGTGTGCGGAGTAAGAAGATTGAAACAGCGTAAATGGCTATTCGCAGGTTACACTTGCCAATCCAAAAGAGAAACGAATGTATTAGTTCAGAAGTGAAAATTAAGAGTACGAAAAACATTGGGTTCATATGCATCACCATCTCCTCTGAGTGAACATCTCAAGTATCCCCCAAAAACGTTTTAAATATAAACCTCAATGCAGATGAAATGTGGTTTGGCCCAAATTACTGTGGAATAGAATTTCTGGAGACGAAACAAGTATAAAGGCCTAATCCAATTTTTCTCTGATGAAAATTTTAAAAAAAGTATATTGAGAGTGCAATCTTACGAAGCGAGCACCGGCAAAGTACAGATTTTGGTGAAAATAGACGGTAATTAAGAGTAAGTCAGAAAAATATGTGTACTATAAGTAATACATGTACTTTTTAGTGAAATAATATTAGGAATAAAATCCAATCAAAATATATAAGAAATATTTTATCATCTATTTAAAATAAATGGTATTACGTCATTTCGATCACACTGGTACTAAAAATTTGAAGCAGACATTCTGCTAATCCAATGGAACATATACAATTTTTGACACGTTGATTTTTATGTAATAAACATGAAAATAAATGGAAAACAAATCACAAAAAAATGTTCATAGAGATAATCAAGATAACATTTACTGCAGCATTAACATGCTTTTGAGACTCGTTTCATAAACTGTCCTTTGAATCTATTGGATAAACTAAGCTGTTCTTTATTCGGTCGACCCGATTTGTAGAAACCATACAGCAACTGCCAGGCCAGTGGGTCGGCTGTCCGTCAGCGTTTGTTTAAGAAGCTTCTCGCGCCGTTTGCCGCACGACACCTCGGTTGATGGGATCTCTGTTGACCAAGCGCTGCACTCTCTCCGGGCTCTCGATTGCGCCCGCGCTCTCGCTCGCCGCCTCACCCCAACACCCGCGCTCACTCCGTTTTTCGATCGCCGTTGATGGAACCCTGCGTCATATTTCCACTTTCATTCCCTCGCACGCTTCGTGGAGAGCTCTCTCTTCAGGACGCAGATTTACGTCGTTTTGAGTATCTGTTGACAGATTTCGTTGATCCCACTTATCCTTTAAGTTGATTTGACGTCGTTTTGCGTGTACCACTATCACAAGTTAGTTTGTTGTTTTACTAGTTTTACTAAATAGTTTTCTTGTTGTATATGTTTTAACTTAGTATAGTGAGACTAACACCAATCAATTAAATTCTTAGCCATTTTTAAATCAGCTGTACAAATATTGATTTTTTACTGACTGCCAAAGAATGAGAGTTTTGTTTCTTTCGTGGGGTTGGAAAGTTACACACCCCCTCCCCCATTTGTATGAATACACTGACGATCAAGAAACAAAAATATAATGAAGTAATGTAAACTGGATAAAGTTACTTAGAAAGCAATATTATATTTTAAGAATATGCTGCAGTGATTATGTCTCTCCTAAAGTCCGAAATTTACGCGTATTATGTGTTCGGATTTCTCGGTTAAATAGCACGTTAACCGGGGGGGTTGAAAAAAGATGTAGGAAAGGTGTTCATCCGGTTAGTGTTGGTATCAGCCTCAGAGCGCTGACGAAACCGAAATGAATGTCCTTGAAAGAGTTTGTAAGGAGTATTTTAGTATAAAATGTCATTGAAAATTAAATGTTGTACAGACTCCAGGTTGTTTATGCAAATCACAAGGGGAGAAGGCTGTGCATGAACACAGAAATGCAAACCACAACGTCAAGTAAGGTATAGTGGGGCTAGATTTATTAAAAAAAATCGTGTAAATCGAAGAGTACGGCTGACATGTTGGAACTCAAAACTATTAATCTTAGAATCTTCCAACCAGTAATATAAACTCTGTTTATCAAAAATCTGCTATTCCTCGTCACTGTATCGTACTTCTCTACCTTGGTGTACAAGTAACGTACTACCTACTTTAAATCACATAAGTTACAGCAAGTGGAATAACAAGTTATAAAATGAAAATATTAAAAGTATTCGCTCCAGTAACTTAATAAAGTTTGTAAGTTTCACCGCAGATGAGTTTCTTTTAGACAGGTCTAGACGGATAATTTTCTTCTCTACTCGAATCTTGCGTTCTTCACTTGTTATCCCTGCTGTTCCTAGTCGTGGTTTGCAAAATACATTACACAATATTTTTTGCTATCCTTTTAAATAAACGTCGCCAGTAATAGATTTGAGAATTATTGAGTTACTTGTCTAAATAACGTGTTCATTTTTTATGTAAAACTATTTTACAGTTTATTAAATTCAGTTATTACATTTTTTAGGACGATTATTACTATTGGAATTCAATTTAGATTCACACCAAAACGTTATATTTGTATCGAACAATCTCTCACATCATGAACTAGACTTTTGACTGTATCTATGTCGTGGCCAGAAGACAACTTGTTGGTGTAACACAATTTTAAGCGTTTTCAGTTGTTTTGAGAGGAAATGGAATTCACATCACCAGTTAATAATGTGACGACATAAACCGAAAAACAGTGATAATTAATCAAACATATTTTTATATGTGACGTTTATAATTCCGTTTGGTTTCTGGTTCAGGAAATTTCAATAATAGAGCAAGCGCTGATCGATCGTCTCTTTGACACTCTCATCCAATGCGACCTCATTTCTGCGACCCCTCAGCCCATCACTCGAGTTCTCTACAGCCTTTTGATTGCTAATAACGAAACCTCTCGATCACATCTCCATGCTTTACAAAGAGGCCAATTTACTCAATATACACGGCTTGTTATATCCCCGTTTATTTAAAACCAAGTCCATGAAAAACTGAGATTTACTTATCAAAATCCATCCTATCTAAATTTAGTTTTAACACTGTATGAATTGTATGTTGTTTTTATTGATTGAATTTTCGGCTGGAACTGGAGAATAGTATTGCTTTGTGACACCAAAGTCTCGTAAATTGTCGTTTTCTCTTGTTTTAATGTTCTTGTATTGTTCAAAAATTCATTCTTTTAAATACTGAAATCTCGTTTATTTCTTCTAATAATTTCTTAAGTTTTCTTTCTTGTGTGAAGACAAAAAAAGATTTGTTAACATATTCATTGTACGTCCTCAAACTTTTATTATACCCAATTTCTTACTTGATGACAATTCTCTTCAAAAAGTTATCTTCAGAAACCACAATTACTGCTTTAAAAAATTATCAAAATCTATAATAATTCAAAACGTCCGTCTGAAAATTTAAAAAATACATGTCAGGAATTTGGAATCTTTGAATAGAAATCATTTTACTTGCTTTTTGACGTTGCTATTTGAAAGCCAAATTCAAAGTAGAAAACATTATACGACTCTAAGTCACTCGAAAAAGTGTGTGCATATTTTCGTAACTTTTCTTGGTGCTCTCAAGTTAAGTCTAAATAAATCCTGTCGTATTCAAGTTTTGAAAGAGCTGATATTAGTTAGCATCCACGATGCGATTTATTTTGTAACAATAAATATATTATAAAGGAGGATTATGCAAACACTTGGGTGTAGTAGCCTGCAAGAATTCTCACCCATTAACACACCCGTATATCTCCTATTATCCATCGCAACCTATTGATCATCTCGATCAGCATCATCTTGATCATTTTCATTCCCTAATTTCCTCATCTGTCACTTTGCATGGGGCTGGCACCTGTCGCTTGACTTGCCCTCGTCCTCTTTGTCTTCTTCGCTGCAGGCGTGCGCGACGTGACAATCTACTACAGCCCTGCCTTCTCTGACGTCATCGACCGACTTTCAGGCGCCCACACGCTTCATGCCACGTGACAGAAGTTTAGTCTCTACGCCCTTCGCCGCACGTCACACCTGTCACGTACACGACTCCTGCGCCCCCTACCGCATGAATAGCCGCGTATCGTTCGAGTTGCTAACCCTGCCAGTTACGCTGGAGTCAAGTTAACGATCTTGTTTCACTAGTAACTCACTATTTAATGTGTTAAAGCTCCTGCTGTGCCTTCGTTTCTCAGACCAAAACATGTAATGGGATCATAAATGTCCTATATAATGCCAGACAAAGGAGGTGGTGCAGTTGTCTGCTTCGGCGGTTAGTACATTATGTAGAACTAAGGGTTGCGGATGAAACTAATACATAAGACAATTTTTTACGCAGCGATTGTGGTATCAATGACATCGACCAATCTCAATGTTTCAAAACATTATTCATTTATTATACTTCACAAAAAAATACAAACGACAAGTCAATGAGATTTGATCGTCAATGTACCGTCATACTGAAACAGGTACATATTGCTCAATTTGAGGATAATGATACAAGTATGAATGTTGATCGCTGAATTTACCGAATTTCTTATCGAGGAAGAGAAATGGGATTAAAACCGGAGTCACTTTTCCGCATACCATAATTTGTTGTTCAAATTCATTCCTTTTCAATAAAACTTTCCTTTCCCACTTGATTATGATTGTGTTAAATTTTTACTTCGATCAGAGAACCTTAACAAGTGCGCTAATATAGCAAATTATACTGATCCATAAGATATATTCCGTAAACGGATTAATTCTCAGAGAACATTTCCCTCACGCAATCCTCTTACTACCTCGAGCTCTCTATCCTCGTAGTGTTCCCTAATCGGTAGTTTTCCATGGTTTCTCCGATCAAAACCAGTAAAATGCTGTACCCCAACAAACGAGCCAAGAAACGCACGCGACCTTTCCTTCCTCTTCCTTGTCCTATCCTCATCCCTTACTTACATATACTTACATGCACTAGCCTATCAAGCATGCCGGGAGATCGATTGGGAGCTTAAGAGCTGGTCCCAGGTGGAGCGGTACCCCGCTGGTGGGAGATACCTGGTTGGGGAAAACCCGCAAGCCGACGAGTAGGTCGGCTCTGTGTATCGTCGTCCAGCGGGGGAAGCAGCCACCTCCAGCCTTAAACATGCACTACACTTACGGGACCAATGACCTTTGATGTTGGCTTGCCCCGAATCACTGACCAATCAATAAATCAATATTAGAACACCCTTCTTTTTCATCATCCAAGTCTCATTTGTTCTCACAGACTTCTCTGAATACTCATTGACCTCAACTACGCATCCTCACCGATCTCTCTACATCCCGCCGAACTCACTTCTTTGAATTCTCTGTAAAATCTCATTTATTCAATGATAACTACTCTGAAATCACTACTCTCCATTTTGTGGCTCCCTCGACCACCTTTTTTCCTGTACCTTTCCCGTTCCCTCATTAGTACCCTTGTCGTGCACTAGGGTTAACGGCATAATCCAGGGTTGGCGCCACAATTGTGGCAAACCGCCATTACCACGTCACACCGTGCCCGGGGGACTCGCCAGGCAAGCGGCATGCAGCGTCGCAAAACATTCAGGCAGCTACCTCTAAAAAACGCTACCGGACCCGGAGAAGCCAGAGGAGGCAGAGAGAAGCACACATGAGTCAGTGAAGAATACACGACACGTCAAGAGCCTTCTGGAGATCACGCGGTCCCAGAACCTGTCTCCACTGTTGCTGTTGCCGTCCCCGCCGGAGCAACTGGTCCACGGAGTGATGGGATAAGCGGTCGCTATCTGTGAAGCTCGACAACTATGTATCTTCTTCACCTGATGCATCGTCTTTCTCTCTCTCTCTCTCTCTCTCTCTCTCTCTCTCTCTCTCTCCCTCTCTTAATCAGTGATAAAATGGTGCATTAACTTGAACATGACGTCTTCTGAGTAAGCTGCCCTTCCCCCTTCCCTTCATCTTTCACGTTATTTAATCACCACAGTACTCCAAGTGACTTAGGAATACGCCTTAGGAATAGAATACGCTGCATCCAGTCAGCTCCGAGGGTGGCACGTCACACAATCGCCATCGTCTTTCTCCATCTAGCCCACCAAAGTGAGACGACACCGCGCACACTCTGTAGTTTTCTTCAGCGAACGGTTGAGGCTTGTGCCATTTCCCTCGACCATGGGTGCCTGTTCCTACCGTGCGAAGAACCACTGTCTCTGCGCCCATGTCACATCGCATGTCTTCCCTAATTGGTTGATTGATTAGTGTTCCCGGGC